>JARWCS010000004.1:2558881-2574305 GCA_034783895.1 Geukensia demissa
GGTCACCTATTCATGCAGTCAATTTAATAAAAAAATGCATTTAATCATTCAGAGTAATTATGAGTTGAATTTAATAGTCAGTCTATAGTGTTATATTGAAATATATAGTGTGTGGTATATTAATGGAGTTCCTATACAGTATATATGATGGCATTTTTACATCAGTTATATTAAATATTGGAAAATGTCCAGATTGATGATAGTGATGTATTGTCCAGGGTATAGAGTTTGTCAATAATGTGATTCACAAGCTCATGTAGTGCCATCTTCCACAGTTTCTACAGGGCTTTAATATCACCATCAGCTTCTGGGGCTATAAATCCTTGCTGGACTACTAGTTATGACAAGAATCACAATCTTTAATCACATAATGACCATAAAAAAGGCTTTTTTACCATGTTGGACTTCAGCATCCATAATAAGATTATAAACATAGGAAAATTAGAAATTAAAGAATAAAAATGTGTCCTGAAGATTTAATTGTGAAATTTAAGTTTTTGTGACCTTTCCTGTTTCTGCAGTTTTCCAGCATAGTTTAAGTACATGTATGACCTATATATTAAACAAATCATGTTAATTGTATTAATTGGCAGAGTAAGGAATTTGTACAGTAAATTACTAAATTGAAGCTTTAGTTGGGTTTATTTTGTTCTTCTAAATCAGCATATATGGTGTGATTATAATCAATTAGCTATTTAATAGAGGATAGTTAAGGATCTTCCCATAGTTGTATTATTGCCAAATAAGATATGATGACAGAAGCTACATTATCGCCAAATCATTAAACGTGGGACATGAGATTGTAGTACACCTCAACAATCAACCTGTCTTAGTTCTCTGATTATCAGAAAATCGCCCGATAATCAGATCAAATATTGTCAAATTATCGTGACGATAGATCACAATTACATGAATATTCTTCAAGTTTTAAATGATCCTCTTTTTTAAAATGGGATTTATATCTGGCGTATAAAATAATAGTGTTTTGAAAGATCAAGATTATTCCCCGATATAAATTTTGATGGGCAGAGATATTACCTTGGTATTAATCGATTAGTTAAAATCAAATATGTAGACACATATCTTAACTAGATCTTACGACAAACACCTCAGAGAAACATTTATTCTAATATTTTGTGCAATACATGTTTAAATATTCATGAATTCAACCCTCATTCAATGTAGACCATAAGGATTTAATGCAAGTCACATATTGTACAAACTAAAGCCTTCGTTAAGCAGAAGACAATAATAATTTTCATTGTTTGATGAATGTTTGTGCTTAATTTTACCCTAAAAATAAAAACTCTTTAACAATTGAATGACACCAGCAATATAAAATTAAACTTGTCCATATTGTACCAAAAGAAAGCTAAAATCAGCATTTTGTTTTAAAAAATATGGCAGTGTGCACAAAATTTTCTTAGGTCTGATTAAAATCAGAAACTGACAATACATTCTGATCTGATGACCTTTTGTAAACCAATAACATTGCTGCCTTTATATTTGAAAAAAATATTTCTTTGTTATTTCAAAAGCAGAACAAAACAGGAATATTGTCAGGTCCTTATGAGCAAAGAGACATAGGAATTACATTTTAATTGGCTTGAATTGATCTAAAGCCTGAAATGGCTGGAAAGTGATGTGTCAGTTAGTCCATAAAACAATGTTTCCATGTTATCCCTTGGTCATTGCTGCAGAGTTCATTTTAGTATTGCCTGCCATTCAAGTTGGATTTGATTTTAGACATCTTGCACATTTATTCTTTAGTTGAGTGGAGACTTTGGTTAAATCAATGACTTCTACAAATCAATTATAAAATTACTATGTAGCAAGTCCCATGATGGAATTCTGTAGCAGTTTTTTACTGCTGTGTGTGTGTTTCATCAGAATGTTGTGTTTAGGCTAGCCAGCCATATTAGTAAAGGTTGCAGTTTTCAGGACCAAGGGTTACCTGACCAAGTATTATAAATCATATGCCTCCTATCAATTATTTTAGTGTTGTCTTTAAAATCGGATCCCACACAATAACTATGTGCAATATCAATTTAACTGACAGTAATTCAATTGAGAATGCAACATATACCTATAATAAATCATTCTGGTCAGATCTATACATATATATATATATTACTCTTCAATCTTGTCAGGGTTACACAAATTGCTAATAATATTAAACTTATTTACAACTTTTGGACAATTTCTTGTGAAGGGCCAAATTGTTCCCAATATATGGTACCTGGTCTGAAAGTTTAATATATGTTTGACAGTGAAAAATCGTTAATTGAAAATTATAAGGTTGCACAACACATTCTATTACTTCAATGTTACCAAGAATGTTTGAATTATTTATAATTTAGCAGAAGTAATCTATACATCTCAACACAACTCTAACATTTCTTTAATTTCTTCAGTCTATGTCTGGATTTCAAGCTTAACTTGGCATCTTTAAGTTCATATCACCTAATATTTCCATTTTAATCAATGGTTATACAGTATTACCAACAGGTTAAGTTTGTGGTCCTTTGAACCCCTGTTGTTTGTTTCTGCTAGTTAGAACAAAACAGCATGGTGATGGAGGTGTTCTAAATTCATTTTAATCTATGGTTTCCTCTTTCTGTTGTTAAACACAAGAAATATGAAAAGGATGATCTTTAATCAATTCAAAATCATTATTGTCCAAAACAGGAGCTTAATTCATAGTAGTTTTAAAATTTACTCGATTAAGTTTACATAATTTTTCAATTAGAATCTTCTGCTTGGTGAATTTTTGGGGAGGAAATGTTAATAACACAGACACAGTCCTAATTTTACTGTTTAATGACCTATATCCTAACAAAAATAAAAACCTGTCTCGGAGATTTTCTTCTTACACAGATCCTACATTTACAATGATCAATTCTTGTTAAGAATTCAGGCAGAAATATTAAGTTTCATGTTTGAGTAATCTGGCATTATGGAGGGTAATTTAGGCCCAAATGCTAGTTGACATGACAGAATTCTTGTCCCCAGAATTAATTATTGTTTTATAACTTGCTGACTTGTCACAGAAGGTCTGGTAATTTCTGACCTTGTATTACAAATTTCATCTTTGGGTGTAATCGATGCTAAACTAAATCTTAAATGGGGCTATGATTTCTTTAAGTTTGTTGAAAGGTGAAAAACATGAATCTTTGCAAATCAGTTTCCTAAATAGATGGTTAGACCAGGGTATTGGAGAGTTATTTCCCCTTTATAAAAACTGGGTAATTGAAATTTTGATGTTTGTTGATTGGTAAACATTTAGATACTTAGTTGGAAATCTGGACTCCTGATGATAGAAGTTTCACTTAATGGTTCAAATTTGGTTTTATAAAGAAACAAACATTAAAACTGCTGTTTGAATTGAATTGTATGCACCTGGTATTTGTTACTTTCAAATATATTTTGGAGCACATGTTATGAAATATGAATATTTATCAAGTATCCAACTTGGAGGTCATTATAACAGTAGAAAAGCAATTGTGTGAGTTTGAAAGTATACTTCACTTCAATATCTAACAGCTGTCTGTAAAAAAGTTATTTGTCTCTTTTTATGGACGATCTTCAGTTATTTTGTGACTGTAAAATTTACAGGTATACTATCAGGATAAAAATATGCACAGTCTTTAACACAACCCATGAGTATAACTTAATGGATTTAAGTTTCAATAGGAAGTTTTGGTACTTAAAGTTTCTCAACAGAATGGAGAATTAATCTGTAAACATTACTGACTTTTGAATTGCAAATCACAAACATTTAGGAGTATCCCTTACAAAATCTGTTGACAGAAGAAAACTTCAAATCTGACTATTCATCCAACGGCACACTACACATGAATACCTTGAATTTATATGCATTCCTAACACTTGTTGGTATAAATCTGTTCATTGATCCTGTATCGTACAGTGACAATTTGAGGCAAACCCCTCTCATTATCTTTGCTATGTTGGTTTTATTTTTATTTTAAGTTAATATAAGATGGTATTAATAGCCCATGAATAAATTCTGAAAACCTGGGTCCCTGAACTGTTTAAATCACTCGGTATTAAAAGTCCTGGCTCACCTCACACATTTTAATAAAATGATAGGGACTTTTTAAAATATTTACATTAAACAAACATTGACAGTCAATTTTATTTCATTATAACTGACAATTGAGCATAAAGTCTGTCACTAGTAAACAAGTCCTACAATTTATGATAGTCTAACTGCTTGGATGTGCACCTTTAAACATCACAATTCTGTGCACAAGCTAAGAATTATAATTTACTTCATTACAATCAGTTTAATGAGAAAATGATAGTTTTCATGACTTTTTTATGCATATCTTTTTGCTGAAGCATGTACGTGATTCATCAACACAATAACTAGAAAAATAAAGAAAAATATTGAATATGGATTTTTACGTGATATGACGAACATAAAACCACGCTTCAAAAACTTAATTGATTGCGACCTTCATTATGTATGCATTTTCTAATTGATATTTTGATGGTAATGTCTTTCTATTGTAGCGACCTCCCTCAACGAATATGTTTAACCAAACAGATGACACCCAGTCCTCGCGGTCAGGCGATACCCCTATCACAACTAGTCAGTCCAATACAAATTCCTCACAGATTGCCGATAATACAAGTGAAATAGGTAAGTTGTATTTTCCTAAAACCTGGCATCTCATTGGTGTGAAATTCTGAAAGTACACTAAAAGTTTAGGTTAGTATGGTAAAATGAATGAATTATCTGATTCTTGTTTTTATTTAATACCATTGTTCTTTAGCTGGTGGTGCTGAAATGTCACATTCTGAATTAAATATGCATAGACAGGGCCAATACAGTACTGGAAACTTCACATAAATTCTCATTTGTTACATTATTTAAATATTGATTAGTAAAATTTATTGTTTTTTAAAATTATTCATGAGCCATATGTCCTATAAAAGCCACAAAACAGTTATTCAAGTGACTAGATTGAGTATGAAGTATAATAATTTCAGGTGATCATCATGACTATTTAATTTATTATTTTGCATAATATTAGGTAAATCTAATAATGTTTTGGTGGAATTTTATCAAATTTAAAGCATTAAGTCTTCAATCCTGTTTTGCAGTATTTGATGATTAATTAAAGAAACTATGTGAGCCCCTAGTTTGTTTATATTCTGACAGATCATGCTAATGGCTCTCAGCTTCAAATCCAACATCATATCCAAATAGCTTTGCACTCTGTATGAGTGGGTCATATTGAAATTAATTTTCCTAACTTCCTAAAAACATTTGCAGTGGCATGAAATGGGGAGGAATTCAGAATCTTAATAATCTTGCTTAATAAGAAAAAAATCATTAACTTAATTGGCAAATAGTAATTGGCCGTGGAAAGAATTGAAGACGTGCTTAGTGACAGCCGTCTTTAGTTTTATAATGTTGGCAATAGTAATTCTGCTTCAGTTAGACAGGTGCTGAAAATAACTAGTAGCAAGTCACTTTCCCTCTCAAAACAATTTATACATGGATCAAATTCAATCGGCCTCACATGTTTAGAAATAATATATAGTGCACATTTACAAAGTTATGTGATATAATATTTAGCTAAATGTACCCACATGAAAAAGATAGCATTCTATTTCATCTTGCCACCCAAGATACTAGGTCAAAAGTTTCTAATGCTTATTTTCTAGATGGATTTTAAATGAAACCCACAACTTTTCATCTTCATTTGTAGTAATGTATCATTTTTTACTACATAGAACAAATGTGGTGGTCTTTAATATCATATTCTAAGTATCTATCCAATGCTGCGATGTTGTTTCCTATATCCAATCTCCAAACAGCTGACCCAGTAGACATATACTCCATAATGTGGCAGAGTTGGAAGAAAATTGTGTCATTAACCCCCAGAAAAGGGTATAGAATTCATTGATTGCGTGGAGATTTTTCCAAATGAGTTTGTTGGGTTAGAACATAATTTCTTAAGAGATAATTAGAGAGGAATTAATCCAGGAGCTAATTAAATTTTGTCTGTAAGCTGTTGACATTGATCTTCAATATTAGCTTTTTACATATTAAATGATAACAATGCCCATTGTTACTGGTGATTTTATTTCACCACTCTCTGATTTAATTTTCTCATTTAACTCTCCAGTTCTTTGATATCACACTTTTCTATATTACAATACTGTTTAGTGCATATAAGAAATTCAATAGAAGTTTCCAGTCAATGGATAAAGAATAGCGATTTCTATCCCCAACTGGTAGCGATTGTTTCTATTACAACATTTTCCGTCTTCGGCAGCCGTTTATGACAATTACATTCAAATTGGTGTATTATGGCTTTCACCAAACACGGAATTTTGTTAGAGATATTTTCTACATTGACTTGGCTAATGTCTTTAGCGGTCCAGTTAGTCCGTAGATTGTATTTTTTGTTGCGATGTTTTCTGCTAGAATGACCACATAGCATTATTGACAGTACCTCCTTATGCTTTGAGTATGTCCTGTACGAATTAAAGCTAATTTGGTATTGTGTGTAAATGCTTAATCTATAAAGATTGAGATCGGCAGGCGGAAATGTAAGCTGCAGGTCCACATTAACAGGGGGAAGTGAGCTGAAGAATGCCAATAAGTAGCAAACACAGCAGAGAAAAAGTAAATGTGCTATTTAATACAATCGGCAGATTGGAAATAAACATAATGATTTCTTGGCGTGTGATTAGAAAATGTTCAATATCGTCTCACTATTGTAATAACATTGTCTTTTCTTCTGCAATAATGAAGGCGGCATATCTTTAATCAAATCATTTGGAAAAGATCTAGATTTGTTAATTTGTTTGGTATTATAACTAGAGGCACATGTTTCATTTAGGGGTTGTAATAAGCCAGAATTAAACTTCAGTGTTAAGCCAGGGTAGATTTGAATGATATCTGATTATATGGGGTAGTTAGTCTTTATATAGCCAGTACAGATTTGAAAAGGTTCATAAATTGAAGACCCCAACATTGGTGACATTGCCCATCCTTCCTTTGACTTGTTCTGTATACAGACATTGTTCTGGGGTAATCATCTACATAGTGTGTTTTATCTGATATCTATCTTTGAAAAATAATAAGGTATTCACGACCCAGAACATCCAGAACATAACACCATGTTCAATTAATTAGAATATTCTTCAAAAAAGTTTAAGGACTTCAATGACGGAAAATTTTAATATTCCTTTTATGAAATTAAGTGAAAATAACTTGGGTACAATTAATTTTACCCCATTATGTTTGAAATTATCCTTGAACTAAGCTATAAAAAGGGTATATGGCTTTCATGGATATTTAAAAGAGTTCATTAACATGGAGTCTGCTGGTCGTTTGTAGCTTAAAGAGAACTTTATTGTGTTTTTACAGAATTGTGTATCAATTAGGGGTATTATCATCTAGCTTATTATTCTGCCCCTCATCATAATTTTGAAGTTTTTACCTCCCAAGTTGTGAGTGTATGGTAATATTTCATAAAAGGTATACTTTTGTTCCTCGAAGGCTGTTTAGACTACTCAATTCTTATGAATTGTACAAAAATAAGATACCATAAGTGTCATTTATATCCCGATTCCCTTTAAAATCGATTAGAGATTTTATAAATTCGGGTGTAATAGACATCTAAGAAAGTCAAAAATTTAGTTTGTCAAGATGCCCGTTTCATATGATAAAGCGCTTTTTATCTTTTTCTAAGGCTTAAATGGGTTTATATTAAGATTTCTGTTTTCTCGGCCGTAGGATTAAAGACAACATGATTGTTATTTTCATATGTTTACTCTAGGTTTTCATTTCCATAACCCCTTCCTTCAGATTAAGGTCATCATATTTTTGTTCACTTTGAAGTTGTAACTTGGAGATGGAATTTCTTCTTGTCCTATTGTTTTCAGCAGGAAAGGATAAAGTAGCACCTTTATTTACCTAAGTATGCAATACCTACTTCAGAAGATTGCAATAATGATTAATAGTCTACTGTTTTGCATGCACAATTATTCAAATTTTTTATTTTCTATGAATCGGTTGACCCTTTTACAAAGCACTGACTTATTTGCATGCAAGTCCTAAAAAAATGTTGGTTACCTAAATGCTTGTAACTGTTTGGAGGGCTTTGTAAAATAGTTACTAACATATGACAATGACATCACTGGATTATCTCCCATTGTTAAAGTAATTCTGTTATTGTTTTTCCTGTAAATTTGTTAAGTCTGAAATAAAAATTAACATCTTAGTAAAACCTTACCATTTTTTATTAAAAAAAAATCTAAAAAAAAATCATGTAGTTAAAAAATGTATGTTAAATAACTAGGTCACATTGACCTTGATAGATATATAATGTGCTTAGTTTAAAAATTTTGTAACAATGATAAATAAGCTGGAAAAATTTTATACTGATATTTAATTTTGCATCAAATAAAAACCACCAATTTGTAAAGCATTCAAATTTCCCATTGAGAAGTGGGCAGTGAAAATGAAATATCTGGACTATTAAAGTGTCTTCAATGGCTAAGCTTATTGTTTGTTTTCTAGTAATATGTGACATTTTTATGCTATATTATCTCTTTTTGTCATCAAATCAGAAAATAATGTAAAAACATTTTAACCTTTAACCCACAGCATCTTAATCCTGCTTTGACAAATAGCAAATATTTGAAAATGTTATTCTTTGGCTATGGAAGTTAAATCGCTCATTGATATTCATGACAGTCACACATTTTAAAGCCAGTTAAGGGATTTTTGTTAAGTTCGCTTTTCTAGTATGCACACTTTCAATGCCATAAAAACAGGATTTAGATGGCTATTCAATAAAATGTTTGTGTATAAAATAAAATTAATGCCCAAGTGAAAACTAACATAGCTTGTTACTCATTGGTAAATGTTTCTGAAATTGCCCAAGAGGAATTAATTATACCACAACCGACTGGGATTTACTCTGACCCTCGTAGTATGCTTAATTTTTCCATTCTTTATGGCTGAATTATTTTGGTAAACAATTTTTTTAATGATTTATCATCAGTGAAAATGACATCTCATAAAAGTTTTATTTCTTGTCATAGAAATAAGTATGCTTTTATGACCAAACAAGCTACACTTTCTCTAGACTTGTTTGCTAGAAGGTTTTCAATGATATTGGGTATTTATGTTGTTTTATGAAAAAGATAATTGTTGTCATAGATAAACAGTGAAAAAGAAGGACTTATATAACTAAAAAAGGTGAACCAAACAGAAATGGAATGTTAACTGTTTGGATAATATTTTGGGACCTGTCAAAACAAGTGATGAGTCAACAAGATTTTTGGTGACCTATTCTATGGCGTGAAATATGACAAGTGAAATGTACACTGTAATTAAAACTTTACACAGCCACATTCAATTAATGTGTTTATTGTCCATAGTGTATCCCATTAACATCCTACTGGGTTTATAACTGGATTGTCCATGTTAATAATTGAACCCTGGAATTTTACTTGTTTCCTCTTTAATAACAGCCAAAATCACCCATTGATTTCTGCAAATTAAAGACATTTTAGCAAATTTAATCGGAAACAAGCTGTTCACATTTCCTACTTGGTTAAAGATAGGATTTATCTAAAGTGTTCAAAATTCCAGAATAGAATAATTAGAAAAATATTCCTTAAATCAAACCAATATGTTCTGCAAAAATTTATTGAACTGTGTTATCAAAACTATGTGATTCAAGTATAGTTCGGATTGGTTCCCAAGTATGTGATAATGAGCTCCAAGGAATAGTCAAGCCTAATTTATTTTGCAGAAATAAACCTCTTTGAATATAATGCACCAAGAAGATAGAGAAAAGATAGGGAAAGTTCAGAAATGTCATTAACCCAGTATAGATTACATGTTAATGGCATTATTTGCAGGCTCTAAATTATTGGAGCCATCAGCTGACCACATGCTTCAAATGAATAACCCAGAAACAAAATTACTTTATCAAAATGTTTATTTTATTTACAGCCTATACATCTATGCACAGACTGTCATTTTTTGTTCAAAATATTAATATCTTTAGACAGTTATTTTTAAGGGGAAATAACTTTGCCTATCTTTCTTCCAAAATAAACAGTTTTTATGAAATATGAAATTAAATATGTTTTATTAAATTTGTTTAACTGCAGATGGCACTAATTGAATTTGTCCAATTTATCATCGACTTTTCATTTAAGATAAAAGATGCGTTTTCCTACTTATAAGCTCAGCACGTTGGACTTGAACTGAATTGAATTGCACTCAAGTTTTCTTCCATATTTTCAAGTATCATAATTTCCTCATAGCATAAAGCAAGGACCGTATATTGATTACATCTTAGCAACCCATGGTAGTTAGATATGGCATTTCGAATGGCCCTTACGGTGGCGTGATTGGCAGAAATCAATGCAGTTGTTCATTTCAGGAACTAGGGAAAATTATTTTTGTTCAAGAATTGTTTATTCATAAAACAAAATGGTAGATTGCCAGAGATAAGAAAATTGGTTTATACTAGAAAAAAATAATCAAATATTGTTTTACTGAAAAAAAGTCTCCAAATTCAATATCTAAAATTGTTGTCTTGTGAAAATACATTGTTTGAAGATCCCCATATTATGTATAAGCCAAATGTTTATCTTGTGACATAAGCAATTTGTTGAAGAGAATATACTAATCTATTTTATTATTATCACACTTGATAGTTATAAAAATGTTGTTTTTATAAGCAATAAAGATATAAAAATTAAAACATTTAAATTTGAGAAAAGTAAAGTTGTAAACCTGATTATTTAGGTCGGGTGGTATTTACTTAGCAAAACACACCTCTTTAACTAAATATACATCCTGCATTGAGTTGATAGAAGGAGAGTCTTGCATTTTTTGGTTCTATTTGTGTCTTAGAGTTCTAGGAATTTCTCACTGTCTCATCCTTAAGTTTAAAAGCAGGTTAGATGCACGGGTAAACAGCATTAATTTTAAAAGGTTTTGGAGCATGCCAAGTGTGTAGAGAAGTACTTTGTTTTTAACTGTTTAATAAAAATGTAGAAAATTTGTTGAATACTTTCTTCATGTGGATTAACTTTTCAGACCTTAACATACTTGTCATGAAGACATTCTCAAAATGTCATTTCTTATAAATTGTATATATTTTTTTATTTTATGCATGTAAAGAGTCTCAATTGTTAACCTCCATTTTAAAAAATATTTTCTTGCTATTCTGGACTAGTCTTTCTTCTAAATTCTTCTGCTTTAAAATATTTTTTATCAATTATTCAAATTAATATATATAAATATTATACAAATTTTCTTTAATAACATTTGAATTTTTGTTAAAAAATGCAGAAAGTAAAAATAATAAGATTTGGAGAAAAATAAATTGAAGGGTTATGCAGGATTTAGCATCAATTTGTTGTACAATTACACAATACATGATTGTGACAAGCCTGGTATAACAAGTTCCCAGTGTGAGAGAAATGAAATGGACATCTGTTTGTGACATGTCCCATGATATATATTATTCTGTTGGTGACACATATCAACTTATGATGAAATATTAGCATAATAAATAGGCTGGCTACATAAGTAACTTCACATAAATGGTAGCAATTTATAACTGTATGGTACATGTTTACTGACAGGACACCTAAAAACAATGGATATTAATTCAAGGGCAGTTTTTACTAGAGGTTAGTCCTATTTCAAGATTTATATTTTCATTAATATTTAACTGGACTTGGGCATTTTGTTTTCTTGACTGTAGGCCTAGTTTGAAAATAATAAAAAGTGTCATCATTTAAAAATATCATTCATGCACAGTCTAATTCTTATGAGGCATGCACAAAACTTGGGAGGGAAAGTATTCATGTAAATTACCAAATACTTGGTTAAAACAAATGACATTTATCATAAAGTTAATTTTGATCAAGCAGAGACCTCTATCCAAACTAAAAACAAATTTGTCTAATAGCTTGAGGGATTAGTTATAGTTAGAATATATGCTAGCTTTCTGACAAGTTTTGATTGATGGCAAAAGAAATCTAGTCTGACAATCACTATATATTCTGCTGCTTTCAGAAATTACACATTCCCGATAACAAATTTTATCTTTGTGAAATCGGCCTTTCCAACAGTTTGGAGGGTGTTATAGTTGCTCAGCCTTTAATCTAATCACTAAAATATTTTCTGCTATAATGCATTTCCTTTCCATCGTTAGATTTTTTACTTCCCATCATAGCCATTTCCTCTATCTTAGCCCTACATTAACAGATCAGGATGAGAGCGTGTTGGTTTTTTTTTTACTCCCATTGTTGTTAAAAACAAAAAAGCATTTTCTTTTCCTCACGTCTTTAGATGCTATCATTTGCCTGTGTATTTGCCAAGCTGTTCAAGCAATACTTTATCATCGTTCTATCATTTTGTTATAGAAAACTTTTATTTTGATTGGATTGTTCTGAAAAATTGTAGCTAGACTTGGGAGAAGACTCTATCCAATTTATTTTGATTAGAAATGGATTCCAATTAATTTCTGATCATTCATACACTGCTTGTGCTTATAATTAAATTGGCGGCTTGATGTGGAAAATATGATTATTGAATCTAAAACTTTCTGGCATTACTGTCATCTGATGTGCAAAATACGCTCTTATCAAAACTTTCAGAACCTTTAATTTTTTTCAAATAATAATTGGGTATCTATTATGGAAGGTGACGTGTAAGCAATTTATTTGCATGCACTTTCTGAAAAACTGGCACTTCTTGTGAGAAAGCAAAAAGGGTAAAAGTTCTGCCATATCCGTAGAAATACAGAAATATTCACCTACAGTAAAAAGGGCAAATGTCTTAACAGTTATAGGTCCCGATGAAATTAATGCAGACCTATTGACCTTCTTAAATTTTGTGTGAATATTTTTAATGAATTTCAATAATGTAAGCCTCAGGAATTAAAATTGATCTAGAAAAGAAGTATGCTTAATGGTTGCTTATTAAATTTCAGTGACAATGATATTTAGTGTTTTTATTTAGATAAAATCTTCCTTAAACAGTTTGAGTGGTTTTATGTAGGGTTCCATTAATTTAATTCTGGTTATCTGTGATATAAAAATACTTGTAATTTTCATTGGGTATAATCACTGTAGTTAAGGACATTTAATGAAGTAATTTAACTTTGGTTTTGTTCCTGAAATATCAGGTGTCCTTATCCTTGGGTTTCATATCTGATGGTTTAATAAAAAAATACAGGTGAGGTGTTGAAAATATTTTTTCTTTTCAACAATTTTATTAAAAAATTCAAGGATCGGTGTTTCGGCTGTGTGGTAGAATACTTTATATGCAAATTCAAAGTGAAAATCATACCATACATTTTTCAATAGAAAATGTTTTGGTATTTTTTTTTTAAAATTACAACATTTCATCGTAATATTACTTCATTTAATAAAATGAATTAATAGGTTTGTGGCAAAGTACTACATTATATGATCATGGTAGAGTAAGTCCCCTTGACAATTATACTGGCCACCCATATGAAACATTTTGATTTAATGTTATTAGTTTCAGCTAATGGCCCTAAATCATCATGTTTTAGATTTGAAAGCAACTTTGCAAAATTTTGTTTTTTACTGTTCATTTTAAAGGGAGGTAATTCCCACTGTGCTTTTATAAATTTTTGTTTTGTATTTTTAGGTGATGGTTTAGATAATAGTGTTGGTTCAGGGGAGGGTACTGCAGATGAGGAATTAGAAGATAGATCTGGGTCAAAACGGCAGAAAAAAAGAGGAATATTTCCTAAAGCTGCAACAAATGTCATGAGAGCATGGTTATTTCATCATTTAACTGTAAGTCTGATTCTACTGTTAAATAAAGCACAGTAAAAGTACAGATTATACTGTAAAATAGTACACAGTAAAAGTACAGATTGTAACTGTCAAAAGTTATTACAAAGGGAAGTAATAATATCTAGAAAGTATGTGTAGATAAAAACTAATCCATTGCCATGCATACCTCTATGATTTGATTCAGCAGATTAGAATTTACCAGAAGTACTCAAACACATATCAAGTTATGATATGTTATTAACATACTCCACGATCACAGCACGTTTTAGACATGTATTTCATAACACTGTCATAAAAATAGCATCCTCCTTATCCATCAGAAATGATTTTTTTTGCTGTCTTGACAAATGAGCAAGTGAAATAAGGGGTAATCTATGCCAGCTATCGAGTCTCACATCTTTAGATGGAGGGCTTGCAGATATTTTGATGAAAGCAAAGGTATTTAACAATCATTAGAAGTCTTCATCCCCCAGATATTTACACTAATGAATGCTGTCATAACTGTGATGAATGAAAATGTGTGTGTATTGATAGATGGATATATGGTTATAATTGAATGATATCATATCATATCATACTAATCCCCAAATAACAAATTTCTCATATTGGCTTCCATGTAAAGTATAACATTCTGACATATGTTAATTTGAATTTACTGATCCCCATCTTAGCAGTGCTATCCCCATCAAAATAAAAAAAAATAAAACATTTGCAACTTATCTATTTGGATGATGGAGGTTTTTTGTCTAAGACCTATCGAGAAATGAGCAAGCTAATCATATCTAAAACTGTCAATACAATCAGGCAGATTTGGACATTTTCATCAGCCCTAACAATTGACAAACAAAAGTATTAACCTTTTAATCCACAAGAAAATTGATGCAAAATCTGACTTGAAATTGATGTATAATTTTCACTATTTATTCAAGAGACAGAATGAATGTTCTTGTTTGTTGTATAAAGACAGCTTCGTTTTCTAATAATTACCATTTTGAACAAAGAGAGGGATATCTGATTTCTACTGGTATGGAGGACTTTACACTGAGACGAAAAACTATTCAATATGCAGGGCTATGTCAGTATCAAAATTCACACATGAAATCCAGTCCTATGTGACAATGTACCAGGGGGCGACAGACCATGTAAAGGCAAACCATTTTCTCATTGTGTCCTAAACGATCATATCCCAAACCCCAAAAGTGTGAGAGACAAAGGTTAATGAGAAATCAGGGTTTGGGTTAATGGTACTACATAAATTACCCTCTTCTATTGTAATCATACACTCATACCCTAAACAATTACTCTATTTTTATTGTTTTTTAATTGCTTTGAGATATTTTATTGTAAATGAATAAAATTCTTGTTTACTTAGAGGAAAAAATTGGTGTTGAAAAGTCGAACATCAGTTCTGAAAGTGAAATTTGATTACGGTTGAAATATGAATTTAATCAAACAATATTCACTAATTTTCAAATTCATTAATATAGTTTTCGTCTAGATTGAAACCCAGTGGAGATTTAATTTACCCACTTAACTAGTTTTCATACGAAATGGATATTTATTTATCAAG
>JARWCS010000004.1:2581325-2592171 GCA_034783895.1 Geukensia demissa
AAAAACAAACAGAGATACAGAAACATTAATCCAATATATACAGTCTTCTTCTATAATTTATTATGTTGATAGACTCTACTTGTCAGCCATTTCAATGTATAAAAATAATTCATGTAACAATTTCAGTTTTTTTATGACAACACCATGCATCAGAAAAATGTAAACAAAATAAATAACATCAAATTTTTGTTAAATTTAGATATGTTTTTATTAAAATTTGAAATAAAACATTTCTGGAATATTTGTAGCAGCTATAGTTACTAAACAATCAGATTTTTAATATAAATCTATATATCACCATATATAGTTGGAGAAATATTTATTAAGTGTCTCTTCCTACCGAGATATTACACACCAGTGGTCGTAGATTTGACCATAATCATGACACAGAAGAAATTTCTAAGGGACTACAAAATTGAAAATCTATAATCAGCAAGATAGAGAGAAACAATGGCCACCTAACCTATACCAAAGATGTCTGAATGCGTTTAACTAAGCAGAAAATCTGTCATTTATCCCCACAAAAACACCAGAAAAGACATTATCGTTGTATTGTAATCTTCATATGGAGACGGAATATTATAAAATCTCCAAGAATGAAATTAGTGAGATTTAATCCACAGCAATAAGATTTTTCCAGTATAACTGAGTTTAAGAAGAAGACCAATAATTGCCTTTGTTTGAAGCGAGAGGTAATCCAGATCCCAACGGACTCTAATAGGATTCAGAAGCTATTTTCCACATATTTCTCATTTTAACAACATTTAATAGGACATTTTGTATGAAATAAGGTTTGTAACTTTACAGAACCTTGATGAATGACTGTAGACAAAAGTTAAGGCACAAGAGTTAAACATAGCGGGTGGCCGTTAGGTAGATGTGCAGTTGTATATTATTGTTTCAGGGAGCATTGTTATTCTACCTTGTTACTTGACTATTTAAAAAGGCGTGTAGAATTATGACGATCATGTATCCGTCATTGTATCCAGCGATGATTGTGATGATAGGGGAAATACGGAACAAAACCATGATTATCATATCAAGTATAATTCTATTGTGTATATTCTTCTCAAGGTGTCTCCATTTGATGCTATGTCATTCATAAAATTGACGATTGAAATTCTCTACACCATGTGATCCTCTTAAATGTTGAAAAGACGGAATTGTCGTATGTATTCACAAGTATTAGCTGGATAGCCGGTGATTGTGCCACAGCACGCAATCGTCTCATTAAATAACACACGCATGTCTTGGAAATTCTCATCTAGTCAGATTAAGTATTTTCAAATCAGTTTAATAATCTTGTGGATCAAACTGCATGCTCCATATGGACTTACACTAATGTTTACTCTCATCCCAATACCAATGCATTTTCCAGTAATAAACAGTTGTTTTTCTGTCTCATTATTTTCCCATATTTCATATATGTTAAAAGGTTGAATGGTGTTTTACATATGATATTTTGACATTGTGATGAGGTTAAACACTGACAGGGTCGTTATTGTTTGGTGGAGATGCTTGGTCTCCTAACAACCCAGCCATAAAATCATTATTTTCAATTTTTCTCTTCAACAGTTGTCAAATTAATACAGTTGAAGTCCCTTAATGTATATCACAAGTTTATTTAATTTCTAGGAGTTGATCAGTGTTTTGAAAAGTAAATGATTTACAGAAAGGAAAACATTTATTAATGGAGTAAATGTTTTTAAACTGGGAATTGTTCATCCATCCTTGATGGAGATTGAGCTTGCTCCAGCCCTCTCATTTATGAATTTATTCATGTTGTCATTTATATTGAAGTTTAAGATGATGAATTATTAAAATAAATTTCATATTACCTTCAAGTAAAGGCTATAGAATAAATGGAAATTAGAAAATTGTCATTGTGAAATACCTTTTCATATCACTAACCCATTATAAAACCATAAAAATTGCACCAACAAAATTACAATATATTTTTTTTTCTAAATTACGACCTATTTATTTGCCAATATTTGGGAAATTTAATCATGACCAATATTATAAAAGACTTGATTAGGAATTTTGATATTTGCTTTGGAAGACTGACATGAACAAATGAAGGTAATTTCCTTTTGTAACGTAACCCGATTGTATCAAAGACCAAAATTACCGAGAAGGTGAGATTAAGAAAGGAACCTGCAGCTTTAAAGAATCTAAAACTTTAAATGGCCATCTATTGACTTTCTGTAGTCGGAATGTTTTTAGGATGACAGAGTTAATTGTTGGTCTGAAACTTGTAGTTTTTGGGACAAAAAGCGGCTATTTGTCACTTGTCATTTTAATATATTTTGGGTGTCCCTCCCCCTCTGCAAGAGATAATTAGACCTCTTTTATCATTGTCCATTTTCCAGGCGTGATAATCACTGCTTTTGTAGTACAAATGCTCATTTAAAGAAGACAATTTTGATATCAATACTAACAACAGGGTAGCTTTCTTTAATGTTTAGCCTAAAGTCCTTTGCTGGCCGGATAACAAGCACTTGGAAATTGTGTTTTCTCAATGGCATACGATTTGGACAGCTGGAGAAAATGTGACTGGAGCTTGGATTAGATCTTCTATTATTAGATAAAATTCCAGTTGTATTTGCTGATGAAATAATGAGATTTTAATGACATCTTGGGCAAAAATTACACCCACTTTTTAAACTTATAAAAACTGACTCCCTAATTGAAAAATGATATTAAATTCACTAATGGGTGCAAGCTTTTATAATTAAATTAAGTTATAGAACAATTTGAAGAAGGGAGAAATTAAAAAAGTGTAAGTTTTTGCGAAGATTAATGTTTGAATGGAATATACATATAGATTATGACATGTCTTAGACAGACTTAGCAGAAATGTGTTATCTATGTAGTTAATGGTTCAGAAAATATTGTGTTATGTTGATCCAGTCGACATCATGTTGATTACTTTAACAGAACCAAGAAATCTTGATACTTAGCACATTCCGACACACAATTTTATTTTCTTCAATCATTTCAGCAGTTGCTGATGTGCTTGGCTCCAGGATATTTCAACAGGAAGTAGATAAAACACATGGAAACATGAATTTGTTGTTTAGAGTCATCATAGTTCACTTAGGTGTTAATCTTTCACTTCTAAATCACTAAAACGCCTCACTACTAATTGAATCATATTTTTTAAAATGTTTTCTAACCTTAAAAGTTTCCAAGAAGACAGAATATAAAAGCATCTCTTAATTTGTATCACCAATGCAGTGTTTTAATGACGAACATCAATTTTTATGGTAATGAAACTAGAACTTGGGACAGTCTTGTCAAGTTTTGTACAGTTGGTAAAATTTAACTGTCAACTTAATGTCACTTTTATTTTCTGAATCTAAGTAAATCACATCAGAGGAAATTGTATTTTGAAAATAAAAATATCTGACATATGAGGGGAGATGACTCTGGTTGTCTTATCCAAATCAGGTTATCACATGAAATTTTTGTTGGCAATTCAAGTTTATTTTTGGAAATTATAGTTTTTTTTTAATGTTTAAATTGATGCAGATGACTAAGGGTCACAATTAAATAAACTACAAAATTTCAAAAGAATAGTTTTTCATACTAATAGGTGTATGATAAATGAGTCACCCATTGTGGGCCACCCTTAAAGTTAGAATATAAATGTGAATTTAGAAGAGAATAAATCAAATCTGCCATCACATGTATGTCAGTTATAATGGAGGAAGCCAAGTGCTGCTAGAAAGTGCAGTGTGAATTCTTATCACTTATAGATACGGTCAGGGCAGCAGGGGCCGTCTCCAGCTGTGTACTATACCACTAGACTTTTTTAAGCAATGTTACAATAGCATGAATCATATTGCTCCCATCTATGATATGAAGAGTCTGCCAACATTTGATACAGATGTGGGGCTTGATAATCATCTTTATAAGACAAATATTAATGGTATGTCAGAATTATCTAGCAAAAAATGCATAATCCTGCCAGAAGTACTCAAACACTCCAAATTGGCAGTTTAAAAACATATATTTGATAATTCATTTATCGCTTGTCATAGTATTGTATCAAGGGTGGGTAATTTTAAACAAAAGATAAAATTCTTCTCTTTAATTGCAAAATAATGTGAAAGTTCAAAGTTCAGCTCTCTCCAATCATTATAGCAATTTGTTTGCCAATTATACATAATGAAATGTAAATATCCAAATGAGACTTGGAGTCTATTGAAAAGTAAAAATGTTGATTTAATGATAAAATGACTGCCTTGTTAATATATTGATGTCTTTATTTAAGTATCCAGTTTCAGGATGCAGGAAACGGTGCCCTTATGTGCTTCTAATATCTACCTGTGGGAACTTGTCCCATTTCATTTCCGATAAAATCAAAGATAGAAAAATTCTGCAAATTAAAGGAAATCAGAAGCTGGCTAAGATAAACAAAAGAATTACATGTAACATATAGAGACTTTATACCATTAGTGGGATCAATAATGGACAGAATCTTAACCCCAATTTTTGAATTATCAAGAAGATTAGATATGCATTAAGTTTGATTAAAAACACAATAGATGGAGGTAAATTGATAATGACATGGGTTATAGCATTAGGCCTAGACTATAGCAGCAGGCTGCATCCAGTAAAAGGGAGAAAATCTGATATTAACACTTGGCTGGGCAATGTGACGGGATCTGTTTAGACATTAGCTCAATGTAGAATAAAGAAGAGAAAATCTTCTATCGAACATTTATGGAGAAATGACCTTTTTGTTGTGGTAAATTGTCTTATTTGGTGATATGAACATGTGAAATTGACAGGGTATTCCCACCTTCTTCATTCATTAAGCGGTAATTGATTTCAACTGCTGATTAAGTCCATTAAATATTCCCTGTGTTATATTACTAGATTTATGGCATTCTCATCTAAAAATTAATAAATTTGATTTTTTCTCTATTTTCTATGAAACATACATTGAATTTTGAAAATTGATCAATCGACAATTTGTCGGTTATTATGTTCTCAAATTATTTCAGGTAGATTAAACCAGGTTGTCACAAATTATGATTAATTGAGAGAGAATGATCAGGAAAATGATTTTCTCTCCTACCTGGTCACAAAATGTACCCCTAAACATAGATTACATTGACATATAAAGGTAACAGTCTGAATTCTAACTTTTCACCTGCTAATTGATATTGTTCAAAGAGAAAATATGCCATGTATTAATCATGTCTATCTTGATAGGAGGAAGAACAGCCAGATTTTTTATGAAGCGTCTTTTTTTTTCAGGGGTCACCATACCAAGTTAAATAACAATGGTGTGAGTAACCCATAAGTGTAACTAAATTGTCCCCAAGTTGAAATATTGCAGGTATACACCATAATATAAAAGGTCTACATTCTAAAGATAGGTAATTTAAACTTCTGCAAATTTAATGTGGTGTAAAACGGGTCAATGGAATGTTTATAATAGGAACAAAGCAATACTTTGATTATAATGGCGGCTTACCTGCCCAAGGTGTCACAAAAACAATCAGGTTGTCCCCTCCGCTAATCTGTCAGAGAGACATATCATTTTGTCATTTACAAGATATTTTCAATCAATAGAGGATTATATTTTAAATTCTGGGTGTTGAATTTCCCACTTTCACATATTTCTGATGGAAATAGTTTAGAAATGTCTAAAATGTGAGAAAATGTCATAGTTTTTCCTAGACATGGCTGAATAATGAAAGACATTTTGACTTTTTGGCCACAAGTTTTAAATGTCATTTTCATGAAGAATTGGTGATACTGTTGTGGTGAAATATAATAACAGTAAAATAATTACCAAATTACCCACATAAAGTATTGAAATTTTATTATTCTTCTAAATTCTGAAAGTTAATCTAGCATGATTTGAACTTAATGACTTTTAAATTAGAAAATTACTTATCTGTTTCTTTTAATGGTGCAAAAAGTTGCATTGTGTGTGCAGATGTTTGATACAAACCATAACATGGTTGATGATTGGAAGTCTGGTTCACACAACCATGGGTCATCTCCCTTGTTACCCATAGTTCCACCTTCTTATCACCTTATCTGATTTAACTCACAATCAGATTTTTTTTTGTCTTTCTTAATTATAAAGAAAACACTTTACTTAAAATAACAGATGTAGACAGCTAATTTGAGAGCGAAAAATAAAAAAGTGGTTACTTTTATTGCTAAATTAACTGAGGATCTGATAATAAGTAAACCATTAAAACTTTAAGTAATATCTGTTTGTGAGAGTAGTAATGATTTTTTTCATGATTTGATTAGTAAAAATCACTTAAAGTCAGGAATCACTCCAATATGCAAAGTCTAATCTAACAATTTAACAAACACTAAAATAACTTTTTTCCATTCTTGCTAAGAAGTAATCCACCAGGGATTTGCAGCTATGGCTAATTTTGAGGAAAACTTCTAATGGCAAGGCCTGCTTACAACCAAGCAGCCATTTTATTAATTAAGCTTCCATTAGTAGAAATGATTATTGGAATACAAGAAGTTACAAGTGTCTCAATGGCGAGCTGGTGTCCATTTTCTCCTGGCAAAGCCGTGAAGTAGCCCATTTTATCATTACTAACAATGTAACCTTAAATGTCCAAATCAGATTTGAGTTCTGACAGAACACATTAAGAGAAATTGGTATCAAATTGGGGATCGTCATTTACACTAAGGATTGACATAGCTCTCGGATATTGTAGGGTGTCATGTACCACAAATTAATCATTCTATATGTAGGTCTCTATTAAATTTATATCTAAATTACAGTGTCAATTTTTTAAGAGAAATTCAAGTCTTCCTTCATCCAGTTTGGGTCTGCGTTCGGTTAAAAAATGGAAGCTTTTATACTGAAGTGTCTTTATTATTTGTCTCTTAAATATCAGATGAAATTAGGATATCTTAAGAAAACAAGAAGTCGAAGATTGTATTGGAAGTTTGGACAGATAATATTTAGATTTAATCAGCTTGCTCAAATTCATTAAGGCATTCTGTACAAGTGTTGACTCTGTGATAGGGGGAATCTGACTGTGTAAACACTGTCTATTGACTTTGTAACAACCAGAAAGCAAGCAGTCTGTTTGCTTATTAAGCAACATTTAAATTACCCTCTGTGATACAATTAATCTGGAATGCAACATGCAAAAGTTCAAAAGGCAAACTTTGACTGCTATTTGAGTAATTACATGATTTGTTTGAAGTAATATGTAGGAGTTATAAATGAAGGAGAAATCATCTTGTGCTGTGTAAAGTTTTAAAGATTTTGAATCATTCACAGCTATTTAAGTAATTGGACAATCTGTTTGATGTTGATTTCTTTGATATCTATTTCTATTAAATGAGAGAGAATCTTCTTGGGTGTGAAAAAGGCTCTTGAAATCAGTTAAGAAATTTTCAAAACATGTGCCTTATTATTATTTTCTGGTTTTCTACACGATTGAAACTTTAGAACTTGGTTATTTGTAACCCTATATTTTTCTCTCTTCTAAATCTACATCATGGGATTAAAGTAATTAGCAAAATAAATAAATATGAGAAGAATAATATCATTAGGGTTGAAATGTCTGGGCTGCAGAATTTTAATGGCTGAGCAATCCAA
Organism: Geukensia demissa; assembly: GCA_034783895.1. Classification (NCBI taxonomy): domain Eukaryota; kingdom Metazoa; phylum Mollusca; class Bivalvia; order Mytilida; family Mytilidae; genus Geukensia; species Geukensia demissa. The sequence continues at coordinate 2,588,935 of JARWCS010000004.1, forward strand.
AATGCTCATCAACTTGTAACCTAATCCACTGAAAAACTTTTAATGGCTAGAAAGAAGTAATTTAGGGCAAAAGATGTTTTCACCAGCTTGCTGCCTGATCCATTTCATTTCTCAACAAACATTTATCAGGAATTAAATGCATTTTTGAATGGTTTAAAGGACTTTTGTCAACAATTTGAAGATAAACTGTGAAATTTGGCTGAGTTGTGGTTGTAATTTAGAAGTGAATATCAGTACTGAGGTTGATAGGGGAGGTTAAAGGTCAGATTGGTAATGAGAATTAGTCTAAATCTTGGCAAATGATGATCTAGACTTAGTTTTTGTATGGCGCCTCTCATGTATATCAGTCATTAATCATCTCCAAGTGACAGTTTGTCCACAGTTAGGCCAGACCAAGTATTTTTAGTATAATTAGTTAAGGCCAGCAAATTAAATTATATGTTTTTTTACAGGTTTATAAATGCAAGGCGAAGAATAGTACAGCCCATGATTGACCAATCAAATAGAGCAGGTATGTTGCAGTTAATTTTGGTTCTCAATTTCAAGTTTTTTTAGAAATGCTGTTAATTTGGGTAATGTGCCTTCGTTTCAATTAATAAGCACAAAGAAAAATAAAACCATAATGTAAATTCCTTTATGACAATGAATATAAAAACAGGGGTCGGAAAGTTATTGTTTCCGTTAGTTAATTAAAATCTCATGTATATTATTTAGTAGGTATAAAAATGACGGAAATTTAACTACAACATTAATCATTTTACCAAGTGACTATTACATTTTGTTAAATTTCATGACTTGGTCATTTTTGCATGTTGCATGCATACAATAAACCATTGTATTCTTACATAATTTGGAGGCCGTAAAGACATCACTTGTCAAACATGCAAATCAGACAAAAGTATTAACTAACTTCCTTCACTATGTTTGAACTGTATTTTATTCAAAAACCTTCACAGTTATATACATAATTCATAAAGCATTTAGTACCATCCACTTAAGTGCATTTTGATCATTTTTATTGAAGAAGGCAAAATTTTATGTGGCAATAAAGTTATTATTTGTTTTTCATTTTTCTGTGAAAATGCATATATGATTGAATAATAATAAGAGAAATTGTAAAGGATCTTACACTTGATTATAAGTCAGTAGGTTTCTCCCCCTAACTGTAAACATATTCTTTATCTACAAGGCTATTTTCACTGCAGCATTTTGATATTTTAAAAAGCTATTTAACACAAAATTGGCATATATCAACATCAATTTTAGTTCCCATCTGATGGTTGTTGTTAATTAACTCTCAGTAAGCGGTCTAAAGGTAAACTCTGAAATGAAACTTTTATCTTTGGTGGCACAGCTTTCATGCAAATTGCATTTCTTTTAAGCTTGTTATTCTTGACAGAATCTAACATCTCCTGAAGAGAAAAAATCTTTCCAATTGAAATTCCTCTTCCTTCATAATGAGGGTCTATAAGTGGGTACTAAATGTCATCAGCTGTATATTACAAGTGCTGCTTATTTGTTAAACAAGGTCATTCTTTGTCTCACAAAAGTTCCCAAAGTACCTTCAGAATATATTTATTTATTTGTATTAATTGTGCCCATATGGGAATGTAAGTCTTATGATGTTTTTCTTTAAAGTAGTGCCAATTATTTTTAAAAGACCAAAAAAGTTTTTCTGAATATCATATTTTTTTAATCACTTGTCTGATTCTGTCTTTGAAGTCTTAAATTATACTTTTTTTTGCCTTTATAGCACCTGGTGGTCATGGGTACAGTCCAGAAAGTATGGGATGGGACAATCAGGCCATGGCACATATGAGCCCACACAGTAAGTATTCAGAAACTTGTTTGATACACATTGTTCTCTTGTATTTCTCTCCGCACAGAAAATATATCTTTGTTTTCTATGTTATCAGTATAACATATTAAAGAATTGTTGGGTAAAATCATGGCAAACTTAGCTTTTATACTTTTTCTGATTTACCATTCAAATATAATGTTCATGTTATTGTGGTTCCAGAAAAGATTCCATTAACAACAGTCAGTATTTGATTATATTTTATAATTTGGTGTATTCACATAATGTTAAAATTGATTTCATTGTTTATTTTCTTTGTCTTTCAGTGTTCCAGGGTAGACATGGAAGTGATATGTACGATCAAATGAAAGGATATTCTCATATGGATGGACAGAGATATGATATGTTAGGAGTTCAGGGTATGCATAGTAGTGACATGTTCGGTAGCACTGCAGTTACAGGCAGTAGTTCATATTCTCAGATGTCACAATTGAGGCCACCAGTTCATTCACAAGCCATGCTGATACCAGGTCACCCTCATCATATGATGATGGGACATGGTGCCCACGGCATGAGCCCAATGTCAATGGGATCTGCTCAAAGTCCACCACTACATGGCAGCTTGGACAGTATGGGTGCACACATTCAGGATATTCATGCTGGTTAAAATCAGGAGTACAGTTTGTGCTTTAAGAGCTAGACATTTGGCTTGCCTAATTTTAATGAAACTGTTTACAGCCATATCAAGAGAAGTGTGGCTCAACAAAGTATTATAGGTACAGTAGTTAAAACTACGACCTGAACAATCGCAGTGATCTCTAAATCATTAGTTAGCAGTCACTCATTGTGTGGAATCTAATTCCTTACATCAAGTACTAGCTCGGTGGAAAAGGAAAACAACTGATGGTGGATCACGATTGCTAGTCATTAAAGAAAGGGTCGTTGATTGACTTCAGTTTTAACTAGTCTACATTAACTGATAACACAACTTGTTTTGATGGGAAACGGGGAAAATTACGCAAAAGTATTATCATGAAAATGCAGTTCATGTTGACAATGAGTTGCCAAGTATTATTTATGTTGTCTCATGACACCGTCTTGGTCACATTCGTGCAGCATACCTCATTATGATCAAAATATTAGTGTGCATTGAATGACCATGACTTTGTAAAGCATTCCAAGTGAAGTTTCTGTCAGACATCTACGCATTAATAGAATCAACTGTATTGTTTTCAAGGAAATGTGCCATGGAATATTTGAATATTGTCACATGTCATTGTTAACCAATCAGAGGAGTTGCCCTGTTGGGGGTGACCAATTAAATTAAAGCTTTAAGATTTACCTCATTATTATTCCTTTGTAATATAGCCAGTTCCGTTGTGTTGGAAGTGGACATTTATTTAAATGGTGCATGTTTAACAAAAGTATTTGGTGCATAT
>JARWCS010000004.1:2596510-2609598 GCA_034783895.1 Geukensia demissa
TGAAATATTTGCCGCTGTACGTTAAGCACAATTTAATCAATCAATATATTCCAAAACGGAGTGTTCCATAGTAAATGGAGGAATTAAGCTACTTCAAAAGAACTTGTAAATAGAACAAATCGGTATCGGATACGACTCGAAACGTTAATTATTCGTAAACAAAATGACCTGGAATTGTGAAGTTTTTACTCTACCATCTTCTTATATTTGTTATGTATAAAGCTGAAAATCGTTGTTTTGTTACGCCGGATATAAAAATGACCTTCGTTGATGGAATAGATTTTTTCCTTCGACCACTCGTTGGGGAGGGTTAAGCGCTCACTAAACTAGTTAAACCCCACCACATGTCTCATGTGCCTGTCCAAGTCAGAAATTGTGGTCATAGATTTGTCTATGTGTTTAATGTTTTGTTACATGTACATTTTTGATAATATTCAGGTAAGAGCAATATTTTTTACGCATACACGATTTTTTATTTTGGCGATTTAGAGGATTTAGAGGCGATTCACAAGGAGTGGTATTCCATCGTTGTTGAAGGCCTTGCGGAGACCTCTAGATTTGTAAATTACTCGGTTTTTTTCTCGTGCATGGTTGGAGTGCAGCCTCTGACATTTAACCCATATCATTTCACTTTAATAGATACCGGAAGGGCGGCGATCCATTCATTATTTTTATTTGAATGGGTCCATCTGCGGTCAAAGCGCTTTTCTGGATTAACCTTCATCAGGTACGCTTATGACCAAAACGTTGGATGTCCAAATTAGAACTATATTTGTAAAAAAAAATTCAAGATATTGTAAAAATCAATTATCTTACGTCAAAATGAAAAAAAAATGAGTACAGATATTCGAGAGGAAATTTCATAAAGTGTGAAGGTCAAGATAACGAAATATACTATCTTCCCAACATAATATATTCCATAAACGGAAACAACATAACATACATCTCGAGCACGTGGAAGCATTTGACTGCTCCGCAGGACATTTAGAAAAGGCAATCTCATTATTAAATTATAAAAATTAAGGATATGGAATAATTGTCAGAAAGACGGCGGTCCATTCCATATTTTGATTTTTAACAAATTCATCAGCGTGCAAAGCGCTTTTCTGGATTAACCTTCGCTAGTAACATATTGGAAGTTAAAATCAGAAAAATTTTCAATTTTCCAGACAATGTCAAAATCAATGCACACGCGATTATATTTGTACATCGACCAATTTAAAACACTTCCATAGATGTTGTATGCCAAACTTTATTCATTTGATCAAGCCATTTCAGACAAGATGTTTTGAAAGCAACCATTTCAGCTTAAGTTACGACTGATATTATGTCTAAGTTTGTTTGTAAATATCTTTATTCAGATCCATGCACATTTAGGAGCAGCAGAGAAGAATAAGGATTGAATATTTTCATGTGACCTCAAAAGCAGATTCAGGTGATTCTTAGGAACATTTGGTTATTAAAGCTGCGTTTTTCATTTAAGGGGGCAAATAAGACAATGGTTTGTATTTTGCCAAATTTACTATCGCAGAATGTGACTATAGTTCAGGACATATCAGCTGCTCTATGTGGACGGAACCTGAATAGCTCATCCCCCCCTCATCAACCCACAAAAGTTTGAAAAGAAAATCGTTTATTTTTTTTAATGAAAACGCATTTTTTTCACCACGCTTTGCTCGTCGAGCTGTTTATTTTACAAATTAAGCCTCTTTTAATTCACCCCTGACATAAATGATCGAATTTTTTTTAGTACATTCTAAACTCAATTCTGGGTGTGCATAGTCTTGTGCCTATTTGAAAAAAATAAAACGTCTAACAGGAGCTCAAATCAAAACCTAGTAGGCACATTAGTATCACCTAGTTATGGCATTGACAATGTATATGATTGTTAATTGTCCGATGTTCTCTATATTTCATAAAAAAAAACCGGCTGTCAGATCAATACCAAATTAATATTCTCTCTATATATATATAAAAGACCACCCATAAATGCTGATATTCAACGCGTGAGCGAGAGAAAATTAAAGGGTCCGTTAGGAGGGACAAGTAGAAAACACAACCAATTTGAGAGCAAGACCAAGAAGAATCACGACCATATACCCTACAGACAGAAAGCTAAAAATCGACAATATATTTATGGGCAATGCGAACCCCGCCAAAAACGGAAGTGAACCGGAGTTACCATGCCTCTTTAAAGACGCTCGCAGCATTCTTGAAAAATTTCATTCTATAGGTACCATCAATGAAGAATCAAAAGATCTGTGTCAAAAAAGTGATACACTTCAAGGGAGAATACCAAAAAATATTTAAATATTTGTTTCATAGCAACGAAAGGCTAATGCAGAACATTCTTGCATAAATTACAGAAATATTAAAGAATGTTTCAAATAATTTGACCCGTAATTTTAAAGCTGAAATGTTGTGTTTAGCAAGTTAAGACTAGTGCTGTCAGAGGGGGGAATATTTGAAATCACCAGAAACAAGAATTGCCGACGAGTAGTTTAGCTTTTTCTGCGATACAAAGGAACATGGGTACTTCCATGCAGATGCATCTTACCATTTCGGTGAAATGTGAAATATTCACCAAGGACAGAAAATTGACGCTATAAACGATGACATGTTTGATATGATCTTTTTGTCGTACGAACAAATGGCAGCTGATGCAAAGTGTCTGCATGGTTATATGAAAAGCTGTGGTCTTTGGGAATGTTCTTAAGGTCGGCAGACGAAGTTTAAACTTTTCCGGTATTCGTGTGTATTGGTGATACCACAACTACAGAATGTTTTCTGTCGGACTTTTGTAGCATAATAACTCGTTGTTCTATATTTTGATGACGTGCCATCTCAGGTATTTAATTTGATCAAATACCCATATATGACAAAAAAGTAGAAAAAAAGACTGATATGAATCGGAAGTTGATAAATATTAAGATTTGTTTGAAGAGAGTAAAACGGGTGCACACCGGCTATAAAAATACCTAGGCGTTGATAATTAGTTCTACTGCATGGTGATGACTGAATGTGCTTAGTACCGTTTTCTGTTGTAGATGCAAATGACCACTTTCATAAAGAGATTGTTATCGCGGAAGGATATATGATAAGGTGTATCACTTTCAAAGCTCTCCCTACAATTTTTAAATTGCCATTGAGGAAAGGTCTCTGGTCTTTTTTTAATTATTTGATCAAATCTATAATTAGTTGCATCGAGATCTATTTTCAGTTATAATTGATAAGAAATCAATTATTGGTTAACACAGGGTGGGGGTAAACTGTACACCAACCTCAACTTCAAAGACCAATAGCCACAAACCTCCATGATTCATGGGTTTCATGATCGAGTTTTTTTTATATATACAGTTAAGATTGAAAAATAATGTTAGCTCTATTCCATAGACATAATATCTAAACGAACTCTGGCATCTCTTAAAGCTGCTACCTGTATGTGCGACTTTCCATTGGTACCAGTCTTGTTAGGTCTAAGTTTCTGTCTGGTTTTGGTGTTGTCTAGGTTCCTGGGTTTGTATATTTTCTGCCTGGTTTTAGTCTATTTTCTATCAAGTTTTGGTATATTTTTCTGTTCAGGTTTTGGTATATTTTTCTATCAAGTTTTGGTATATTTTTCTGTTCAGCTTTGGTGTTCGTTTTGTCTGGTTTTTTGTCGAGGTTTCTGTGTGTTTTTGTTCGTGTTTATTTTAGGTTTCTCTCTTATGTTGGCATACGTTTTTGTTTTAGTCTAGCATTCACTTTGTTTTTTAAGAAAGGTTTAGTATTTTTTTTTCTGGTTTCGTATTCGAATTTGGTATTATTAGGTATTTATAATTCGGTTTATGTTTTTTCTTTATTTTTTGTTTAGTCTGAACCGAATTACTTTAGTCGTACTATTTTTAGCGTAGGTGTATTTATTTTTATATGGAATCTTCGTTAAAATTATTCCAAATAAAATAATACAAGTAGGATAGTTAACATGTATGAACTCATTTAAGGGCAGGGTCGTACTAAACATTATTTTTTTAAATAAATGAATAAAATAAAATAAGAAAATGAACACACAGTGTGACACATCACAGTAATGTAAAATATATTTCGATAATACTTTTTTCATCCTTGCAATGAGTTAAAGGATGACAATATGAAATAATATATAATGTATTTTTTATTACATGACATTTAATATATAACGCATTTATAGCGCACATTGGCCTAGGATTAGGCTAATGCCAACAGGGAAATCCTGATATATTCGGAATAAGATCAAGACATGTCATAATTCCATCGTATTCCAGGAGAAATTAAGACATCCAAATTCGTACTATATTTAAGAAGTGTCACAATTGTAATATTAGATTAATCATAACTTGTAGGAATATTTAATCTTAAATGTTTCTACAGTAACAAAAATATAGTAGTCAAACTATGTGTATCTCAACAAAGTAGTAATGATAATAACACACGGTTTTAAAATTTTAGACTATTTTTTATAATTGTATAATTATCACAGGATTAATTTATTTGCCGACAATCACGGAACTGACATTTATACAACTACAACTAAAGTGATTGCGGTGAATCCGTCACAGATAAAAACAATCGGATTTACAATAGTTGCAGAGAAAGTGTCTTCCCTGTTTGTTTTCCAGGACCACAGACTTCTTTTATGAAAAGGAAGACCACAACACATTTTGTCAATGTATGTACAAAAACAAAGAACATGACAGATAATTTCCAAGTAAACAGTGGTCGGTTTGTGTATACATTGTATAACTTAATTTGTTCCCGGAATTTACTCCATAACGTGAAATGAACCTTAACTTAATTAAAAGAAAATCCACATATTTCCTTTTTATATTCTATTGCATGACATTCATGGAAAATGTGTTCTATAATAAAATTATTGTATGAAATAATATAAATAATATTAATAATCCACGTTTGGGTTTACTTTAATTTACAATAATGGTCTTAACTAGGTAATTTCATTTCCGAAATAAAAAATGTGCTCGATTTTATCAATTTAAATATTTATTATATAAGATACATTTGTATGCAGAAACCCTCCCTACAATATCCTGAATATTGGCAGTGTTTCTTTTTTGACCAGAATTTTATTTTTCGATTGTCAATCATGATTATGTTTAACCATTTCATTCCTAAGTACATATTGGTTAATATCTAAGAAGTTTCATTTTCGGAATTTCATTTCGCATTTTGTTTCTGATTCCATCAAAAGCAAAAGTGATTATAGGTCTGTGTAAATTAATATGCAACTGTTTGGCGACCAAAAATTAGTTTATACTTGTTCTTTTTGTTGTACAAAATCAGATTTGATCACTACAAAAGTTTCTTTGTCTGTCTCCAACCAAAATGCAAAATCTGCAACATATGCTGTAAAATTTTAAAAAGACCAGCATTAATTAAATCTAAAATGTGATATTTATTTTCTGAATTCTGTCAGAATCGCTCAAATCAAAAGGAGCAATCCCAGACGCTTTATACGGCAGATTTTTGGTGAAACAGAATTTTTCGGGTTGCTGAAGTTTAATTATCTCTCTATATTAGAAGCTATAATTTGCCAGCTTCGGCTGTTACCGATACAATTAAATTATATCTTTGAATGTAGAACACGTCAAAACCTGACAACGTACATGTGAACGTTTTAACACTCCACTGAACTTGCTTAGAGATGGAATATCAACCTGACAAGTCGATGTCCGAGAAAATAGACTTGGCTTCACAAAATACTAGGTCTTTAAGACTTCGACTTGATTAGAATTTTTCAAATCGCGAAGAAGTTAAGCACAAAGAATTAGCGCCTATGGTCATATGTTAATTTTTAGCAGAAATTAAAGACATGTCTAGTTTGTATTCATATATCCTTGAATGGCGGTGGTCTGACAGCTGGGGTGACTACTCTTTTGGTGTACCAAAAACGCGCATTACATGTTTGTATTTTCTGACTTTTTATAAATTATTATCCCATTATCTGAAGTAAAATTAAGAATTTTTAAGTGTTGTCAATACCGACCCATTAAATTATTTAAATTATTACAAACTGCTTGCCCAAGTTCAAATTTACTAATAAAAATGCTAGATATTTAACGTAAAAGATAATTTAATTATAAAATGAGATAAAATATTTGGTCTTGGTCTCGTTTGACATGGCAGCCAGCGATTAAGTCCTCGTTAGTGAGATCTTGGTGGGTATAACAGATAGATTTCTGATAAGAAAACGACAATGTGATGATAAGATTTTGCAGTAAAGTCAGAAAATGTCACTCTGCTTCAGAAAATTGCCTCCGTATAATATTTATCTCGCACCGAGTGATAACAACAGGGCTTTTATATTTTCTGGACAGTATAGTAAGGGAGAGCAGTCAGAATTTATTTATTTCGATAGATCAGTTCGAGTTATGTTTAATAATGTTCTGGTTATCTCGGTTACACATCACTTACACATGTTACAGAAGTTCCTCCATAACAACAGTTCCAAAAGAAGAAATATTATATAATTTTAGTTCCTCTGGAACTTTTATTGTAATATTTGTTCCTGACGTCATAAACCTTATATACTACAGGTTCCTTGAGGAAAATTTATAATGAAATAATCTAGAAAAAAAGTTCCATTGGAACTTCTGTTATGAGGAACAAATATACGTTGACAACTTCATTAATTTGGAATTTAACAAGATCGATTAACTGACACTGCAACTGTGTCATTATGTCCGTAATGACAGATAGAAGAAATGTGGTGCATAATACAGTAATATGATAATAATTTTTTCAGGATATATATCCTTGGATAAATATTTTACTAGTCGGTTATCCTCCCCAAACCAAAGGGTTTTTCGTTAGGTGTGCTTTTGTATGTCATTTAATCATTTAAATCAGGTTGTAAATGTGATATGAATGCTGTGTGTGTTATACGATGTATGAAAAAGTGTATAAAACTCCATGTGCAAGAGGAATAAGCTCTGAAAATTGTAATAGCCTTCGGGGTCCGTGATTGGAAAATAGAAATAATCGTAGCTGACGGATCGCTATACAACGGGTTTCTTGAAAAGGGTGGAAACCGCTACCCATTGCGGTCCAACAGTGTAACACCCCTTCTTTGGTTGAGCTAGTGTTGTTTGTAGTGTTTATGTTTTGTCTTTGACTTGTTCTGGAGTTTGCCGTTTCTACCGACCTGTCCACTTCGATCGACCCCTCGGTTTTGCTTTTTTCGCCATATCTTATCGCCTTTTGTTAGCCCTTTTCTTTAACAAAAATAAAATAAAATAAAATAATATTGTACATACAGGTCGACCGCTACTGAAAATAGAACAACAGATTCAGGACTCTCTATTATACGAGTCGAAAAAGGTTTTAAATGAACAGTAATTTTTGGTCAGCTTTGTGCCTTATTTGGTAGTAAATATTTTACGTTTTTTCCAAGATAGGATTCACGAACATGAACTTAGGATGCTCGAACATAAAGTTTCCTATTGAGACTGGAAGGTGGGCAAAAATTCCGATTCAAAACAGATTATGTCATTTATGTGATACACATCTGGTTGGAAACGAATATCATTATTTATTTGTATGCACACATCCTCAGTTATTACAACTGAGAGAGAAATTTATCCCAGCTTATTATTCATCTAACCCGACAGAGCATAAACTGATAGTAATGCTTTCTTACTGTAATAGCAAGCTTTATGTAAACATATGTAAATTCATAAGAAATATGGTACAATATCTATAACATAAAGCCTTTTTTTGTACTCACACTTAGAGAAATTACTCAATATTCCACATCACTGCTGTATGATACTGATGGGGTTGATTGGTTTTTGGCACGGGGAGCACATGCTACTCTTGTCATTTAATCCCTAACTCAACTGTCGCATCAAATGTATTTAAATGTATTTGTGTGGTTTGTATATATCTATGATTATTTGACCTCTTGTACACTGTTGTGTCTGAGGATTATTAATAAAGTATTTGTTGTTGTTGTAAAGGAACTGATGAAATGATTTACAACTTATGTGTTACGTCCTATTTTATTTGTAATTTTATCAATCCAATTATTTACAGCTTGTTAAACGAAACATTTAGAACTGAATGTAAAAGATTATTTCAAAGATGTAAAATATTCTCATATTGATACACAACTTGCGACTTAGTTATAAAACATGTTGAGATTAATTGTCTACAGTAACACATACTTGAATACATACAGAATTTGGCTTTATCATTTGTAAATATTAGTTTCTATAATCACTTTATTGCATATTTTGATTGTAAATTTATATAATGGACGTATAAAAAATTAGATAATTTTGTTTTAAAGAATAACAAAATGTCTTGTGTGAAAATCCTTGAAAAGGTTGACTTCAGTGAGTCTCTTTAGTTTTGGATCTCCGAGGAGCATAATCACCGATTTCTTAAAAAATGTAATATACTTTACACATGTCAGTTATCTGATCTTGGTTGTGTTGCTCCAGGAAAAATTCTAATGTTGATATAAAAGTAAGTTGACTCAATTTCCAACTAATATGGCATTCAAATCGAGTGTTCCTTGTACTTTGTTTCAATGTCACTGTCTACTCGTGTTGGGGATTCAGAAAATTTATCGGTAATAATCGAAAGATCATGATTGATCGATTATGATCTAACCATAGAAAAAATATAAAGAGCCTACAAATTTCAATTACAGTTCGAAGATAACAATTTAAACAGCTTATGAAACAAAGTGTTGAATTCCGGAAATGGCAAATATAACATAACCTTTATTTTATAAACTTTTTTATTGAAGCGATTTATCGATTACCGAATTATCATTATAGTAGCATGTGAAGACTAAAATCGATAGATAATCGGTTATCATAGATCTATGTCTAATTGCGCGCTCATTCAAGTCTATATATTACGGGCGAATCTCAAGAGTGCAAGGACTATCCATAAAAAGCAGTGTTTCGATGGTAACAAATCTCGGTAAAGAAGTGTTAATTTTCTGTTAAAAATATTTATTAAATACAAACCGAACTTCAGTTAAAATCTAACCGAATGTTCAAATTGTGAAAAAAATATAAGTATCACGGTAATCCGATTCCCGATAAAAAACAGTAGGTGATTCAATGTTAACGATTTGGCGAAGATTTAGGATACAGGCGACCAACATTTATTCTCGTGTATTTAATATAAAATTGATTTCGTTTGTTAATGTGCTATCACTGGCATGTGTTACAAAGGGTTTATGATGACAAAAAGGTTCCCATAAATGCAACCTGTGTTCTATATACAACCCTGGTTTATGTTTAAAAATATCATCAATATTTTCCATCGATTCACTAGACAGTATATCTGTTTATCTATTGGTATGAAAAACGGAAAAAACAGACTTATAAAAATTCTAAAAAAAGAAAAAAAATGAAAGAAAATAAGTTTTTCATAGTTCTCGCCAGTTAAGAAACTCGTAAGTATCTTGCAAATAGCAATTTTTTTTTTATCAAAGACTGTTTCCTCCCACCTTTCCTCCCATTCCTCCCACTCCTTGGAAAATAGTTCTTAATTAGAAAATCCAAACTACGGCACATCCTTGTTAATATTAAGATTCTACTAAGTAAGAGTGATGTAGACTTGAACAACCATGCGGATGTGAAAAACTTTGTAAACTAAAGACCAAAAATGATTAGAAAACCCAGAATTCTCGTCGCTGTCGTCATGTTTCACGGTACGCTTAAATATACGTGGCGTTGCTTACGGTATTGGTGATAATTTTGGTTATAAAAACGACGTTTCATACCAGAATTTGACGTCGCAATGAGCGAATTACCTCCTGCCTGAAACTGACGTCTAGAATATCTTATTAACTTCAGATTGAAGATAATAGATATACCAGAATTTTTCACTCTTTTAAAATCCAAATATACGTATTCTCAAATTAAGGCCAGTGACCATTCGAATTTTATTTCGCTTTTATCTGGAACCTAGATAAACTGCTTTATTGTTAACTTGGAAAACACTGTGGTTCCGCCTTTATTTAATTTTTTGTTTTGTTAAATGCATTAAATCTAATTTTTTACACGTGTACGTATTTCTTGGGGGATTCATATGTATGCCGCTTATTGCTTTTCACAAGTGATAACAAAAAAAAAAAAAAAAAAAAAAAAAAAACCTGATTCATATTGTGTTTGCGTCTACACAAACTTTGTGACTAATATACATGGTAATTATATCTGTCTTAAATCAAGTGTTTGAATATATATATGCATGTACATATAAAAAAAAAAAATCGCGTCCCGCACCTGTGTATGAACTTATTTAAGATTCAAATTGCATATGTAATGCTTACTTTTGGCCTTTAGGTAAATCCAGAAAAGAGCTTTAGACGCAGTTAAATATGGCTTTTGAATAGATATTAGAAACGTATGTACGATGTAAATCTTGTCTTTCTGGCAGATGTTCCATATTCCTTCTTTTAAATATTATGATACTTAAGTCCAAACTGAATAATATGGCTCCGGATTATTTATGTTAATGTTAAAAAATCGCTCAAATCGATATTATTTAGGCTCTATGAAATCAGGTTGACCAAAAACAAACACCATGAAATAAACTTTCAATATTCAGTTATTCTTTTATGATCAATATCCAGTTATTCTTATATGAAACAATACTCCACAACCAGTCAATATATAAAAGAAGAGGTGGTGGGATTACAGTCATCCAAAACATGTAAATTACAAAACATTTTTCTGAAAGAAAATCCTCTTAAAATATCTGTTACTCAGCCTTGTAACCAAGTTGTAACCATTTTTAAAACAATGCATCTGAAAATATCTGTAACCAAAACGTAACCATTTTCTAAAATTGTATGTTACTAGTTTGTAAAGCCTCTGAAAATATCTGTAATTATAGTATGTAACCAATTTGTAACCATTTATTTTAACTTAGAGAACCTTTAAAATTATATATGTAACTAGATGTAACCAATTTGTAACCATTTTATAAATGAAATCCCTAGAAAATACCTGTTGTTAGATTTGTAACAAATTTGTAACCATTTTTAATGAACCCCTTTTTAAGTTTATGTACCAGGTTTGCAATGAAAATCTGTTTGTGGGTGTGTTTTGAGATATTGTAGTTGGACAAACTTCTTGCCATTGCCATATACATGTATGTCCTAAAAGGGCGTATAGACATATACAAAAAACTATCTTTATCCTTATCTTTATATTATGATTTTACTATTTTAAAATTTTTTATACATGTATTATTATCGCGAGGTTGCTCTATGCGGTGCTCCGATAGCCGGATGAAAACACTGAGATCCGTTTCCGGTCGAGACTGATGATGAAACCCTATGATCTCCCCTGATGAAACTAAAAGCAGAAACTAAAAAGAGTTAAACAAAGAGACCACGGACTTGGCAAAATGATGTCTGGAATAACAATGTTGAGGGAAATCGCAAGAATCTTGCATTCTTTATGAAATGGCAGAAGAGAGCCTGCTTCAACGACAAGAAGAAGAATGGCAGGTGTTGCAAGCCGTGTATATGGAAGATGCCGCCGATTTGAGAAAGAAAGTTGCTTGGAAGGTATTTGGATGATTCTATAAGTTTTGGAACTTTGAGTAGAAAGTACATTACATTCATTGTGTCAAATGCCAGATGCATGTATTTTCAACTTTATCCTAAAACAGACATAATCCTGAGGGTTTAATTTTGTTTAATTTAAAAAAAAATGTCACAGATCTGAAAAAGATATATCACATTCACACACAATCTCCGAAACATAGAGTTTAGTACTTCCTTCATCAGACGTATACATCTCTGCCATTGATGTTCCCACATTGATTGCATGGATTGTGACGTCAAAATAGTGTTGATGTTAACAAATTATTGCGTCACAAGCAGGTATGACCGCCATGAGAGGAAGCTCACAAAATGGCTTAATCACCAATGGCAGAGTCGACTACTGGAGGTTTAACTGGAAGCTAGAAGACTCTGTTTCGGAGCTTGATTCACACACAGCCACATTCACTTGTTTCTTGTTTTGTGGATGAGGATAGTAAAAATAAAAAGAAACAAGTGCCCCTGGTATCCCTCAATAGCAGTTAGTGGTTTGGTTTCACCACCAGAAGATGGAAGCCTGGTGGGGAAGGATATGTAAATGTTTCACAACAATTTGGAGCTGTATATTGCAGGTTATCAACTAAAGTTATTTAAATTTCTACATAAATAATATACAATTTTATTATTATTTTGAAATTAAATAACGAGAGTTGATAAAAGCGATATACAGCTCCCAAGAGTTATAAAACCTGTTTCTCTTATGGTAAGTTTTGTCAACATTGGTTTGTCTGTGACGTTACCAGTTGCTATGCAACAGGTTGAAATCATCACAGGATCACAAGTAAATGATTATCTCACAAAGAAAGACTTTACCAGACCAGCCAAAAGAAATGACCCCAAAATTCATCTAATCATATGATAGGCCAATCAAGTACAAGTACTTGCTTTATCACTTAGGCCAAAAGAGGTTAAGTGTTACAAATTTGACTGCAAATGGTTGAATTTAGGGCAATTATAATTTTGGGCCGCATTTTCTGGATTTCTCTAGCAAAAAAATACTAATCTACTGAAACAAATTTTTATTCCAAAAAAATTTTACTGGAACCACTACATTTTTTAAGCCTAACATAAAATCATTGTTAAGGCTCCATTTCTCTTTATGATGGTACATGAAAAAAGATGACTTGCCATTCAACCTTGATGGTCTCATGTAAAATTTTTTTTTTCTGTTTATGTTTTAGCCGTATACTTCAATGTTAATTAGATTTTATGTACCTTAACAAAAAAATCATTCAAAATGTAAGATACATTTGTACATGTACAATGCTTGATCTGTAGGTTCTCATGTAAGATAGTTTTTGTTGACTATTTCAGGTTGAAAGGCCTCTACATGTTTGTTTATCTCTAAAACAACAACAGTCAGAGAGTGTGGCAGGGAAGACTGATAGTGACAGCATCATTAATATGGTGGTCAAATGTTCTGCAAGATATCCTGAAGAGTTAGTAGTTTGTATCATGGTTCTTATTATACTGCAGA
>JARWCS010000004.1:2755224-2771370 GCA_034783895.1 Geukensia demissa
GTCAAAGGAAATTCAAAGACTGATGAGCTATGAAAATAGAACTAAAAGTAAAGTCACCCAATTCGACTATGACAATTAATATACTAAATAATACATGCAAAAAGAAGATGTCTCTCTAATGAATGCTCGCAATGTAAGCAAGCTCAGGTTGAGATTCCTTATAAGACATCAAGCCTCTCAAGACAAGATGTCATTAAACACAGTATGTCCGACCATTTAATAATGTGTTGTCACTAAACATGAAGAATGTTTGCTTTTGAGAGGTTACTTCTTGAAATGTGTATACAGTGTAGGAAAATCCACTATATTTATGCAACATTTGTAACTGTATTTTTTAAGGTATTGGTATTTAATAAAAGCTGATACAGTCACAGCAAATGAATGTACACAAAGCTTTGGTGTATTGTGATGATAATTTACAATCTATTTGCAGATGGATGTTTAGCTCATAAAACAGCTGTTGCTGCAGGTGCTCTGGTAATTTATCTACGTTATCTCATCTTGCCAGGACCAAGAACTTTAAAAGAAAACACACAGGAAATGCTACAACAGAGACATTTATTAAACATCAATGAAAGTGGTGCAGAAAAATTCTTTAAAGGTGCTAAAGTTGTTAATCCAGTCAAAGACAAGAAACATGAGAAAGGGCTCGCAATGAACAATAATGTATTGGCAGCTCAAATCAATGAAAATGATAAAGACGATGATTATTATGCCAATGAAAATGAAGAAAATGAAGAGGAAGATGAAAATGATGCTGCAGAAAAAGGTGAAAATAAAAATGTTCAGTTTGATGATCATCAAAACGATGACAAAGAGATTGATAAAAATAGTTATGATGAGGAATATACGGATGGTAAAGGTAAAAAGGGGAAAAACCTCAATGTGAAAAATCTGGCTGACACTGATAAAAACTTGCCAAAGCAAGATGATGCTGATTATACTTACTATGAAGATAAAAATAAACATGACGATTATACAAACGAAGAATACGATGAAAAAGACGATATTGTAGATAAAGCAGACAAAGACACAAGTGATAAAATCAAATTAAAATTGATTAGTGAATCAAAAACTGACGAGCATTATTCTCAAAGTAGTATGCAGTCACCTAGTGGTATGTTTGTTGTTATTTCTTGTACTATATTTGTCTTGTTGATATTTATGTATAAGTTTTTAAAAAATAGACGAGTTCACATCAGATATAATTATAAAAATTTCAGTAGAGTGTGATATGTTAGATGTGATATGTTAAATATTAATTTCATAGTCCTGTTGAAGACAGACACATTCTCTGGTATACTGTCTTCTATCCAAGAACTTTTTGCATGAATATGCTTTGACAAAATGTTATGAATTTTATTAACAAGGTTACATTCAATTTAGACAAATTGCCTTTAATATTTTGACCTTTTTTATTAATTGAAAGGAAGCTCACATAATTGAAATATTAAGAAAAAATATTTTTATTGGAATGCTGTCAGTGGCAGTAAATATCTTAGCTTTGACAATTTTTGTCACTCTTAAACTTGTCACAAATGAAATAAAAAGAGAAGTAAATTGATGTTCATTGACACAGATATACTATCCACTTTGCCATGGTTAGTTTCTAATTTACATGTTACCTTTGTTGTTTTTTTGTTTTATCTGTTGGCTTTATTTAATATACATATACCAGTACTTGTTGAAATCAATGTTTTATATTTTTATGAATATCCAAAATTACAAACAATGAAATCCACCATTCACAGTTTTTTTGTTTTGTATGTTGTTATGATAGTATTTATTTGTATATTCATTTATTGCTAACATTTTGCATGTGCTGAAGATTGTTGTTAATGTTGATTTCTTTGTCCAGTTTATATTATATCATGCATATCTATTAACTGTATTTACAGTTATTATATATAGTGGTAACTACTTAAGTTATTCTGAACATAATTAACCATATGATTATTGAAAAAGCCCAGATTTTCTAGCAAAACCTGAATGTTATAACATCGGAAAAGTTCGGGAAATTTATAATAAATCTTTTTATACTTATTTAGATTGACAGATAACATTTCTACTCAGAAACATTTTATTTTTTATAATTCATAAAGGATATCACATTTTATCTAAACCTTAAAAAAATAAAAATATTTAACCACCATTTTGATTATGGTCCTGATACCTTAAGTGTTCATGTGTCAATTTTACTGGTCCAATATCTTTTAAGAGAAAGATTTTGCTTAAATAAAATAAGTCTATTGGGCCTTGTATTAAAGTCATGTAGCACTGTCTGATGAACAGAACAAAAACACAGAAGATTTACTTACCATTCTGTTGTTGACATCACCCATTTCTTGACTTGGCCGGATGTCACACAATGTCTAGGTTTTTAGCATATTTATCTTCTTACTTCTCTTGCTAAAAATTTAGTAGAATTCTTACATTTTACAAAGATTATTTTGCAAATTTTATAGTTAATACATTTTTTGAAACTTGTAGGATATTCATCAATCTTAAAAATGCATCTGCCTTTAGACAAAAGGGGTATTAGGTTTAACCCTTTTCTGTACTTCAGGTAAAATTTTCCTCACATATTTCTTGGCCTGTGTAGGTTGGATTGATTTGATATTTGGTCATATCAAAGCATTATAAGGGTGAGTTGTACCTTGTCTCCCCTTTTCAGTTCTGTCATTTATCTACTTTCTGGTTGGAAGGGAACCTGTGTCCCATGGATATATTTTTTATCTGTTGTTCTAAGAAATATTTTTTGTCATTATAGCAATTTTTATTTAAACCGAACTAAATTATGTGTCAGTTTGCACTTAAACTTGCATGAATCGACAGTTATCTTTTTTTGATTTCTGAAATAATCCATGTCAATGGAATAATGTCATGTACTGGCAGAATGTTTAATATTATTGCTACTCTACTTTAAAGGGGGTTACATGTTGTAAGAGAAAGTGTGTTTGGATACTGGGACAGAAGGGAACAATTCCTAATCACAAATGGCACCCTGGTAGCCCTTACAGCTGATGAATCAATTTCAAGATGTACCAAAGCATTTATTGTCATATAATGTTTAGGATAAAACTGGTCCCAGCAAACCTGCCAATCAACCAGCCATGCATTACTCACTTATGTTATTACCTGCATGATAGGGTACCAAATCAACCAAAATAAATGGATGAAGACTAGCAATTTCATTCTAAGTTTTTATATATGAAAAAGCAGTATAATTTTAAAGAATAATATAAAATGGAATCAAATTCTTATTTTCAATAGTAACTTCTACTAGTGCTTTCACTGCTACTGCAGATTATCCAAATTTTATTTATTATATATATTTATGGGTTTAACAACTTCTAGGAGCTGTATATTGCTGATCTAATCTAGTTAATTAATTTATAAAAATAAATAATAATAATAAACTTGCCAGAGGCTACTTTATTATTTATTTTGAAATTAAATAACTGAAGTTGATAACCTGCAATAAACAGCGTCATATTTATATATTAACAAAAATCAAATTATTTTCATCAGCTTTTGCATTGAGTATCTTCTACTTACCTGTTGTAATGTAAGTATATGTTTTGTGAACTGTGGTATGCTTGACTATATCAAGTACCGGTAGGTACTGTGTATAATTTGTTTTGCTTGATTTTGTTATATTGTGATCAGTTATATTTAATCTACATTTGTATCCAGTCTAGTCAACATTGTATATATATTTTATTCAGGAACTAAATGTAGATTTAATTAATGAGACTGATTATGTCTTCCATCATTGGTGTTAAATTTGGAAGAAATATTTTAAATAACTTGATATTTGCCAAAGATATTTTTGTCTCTGATATGAGCAGACATGATTTTTTTTTTCTCTTTTCGAAATCAGGATTTTCCCGTATTGCATCCTTTTGTTACACATAGAATTCATCTTCTAGTTACCCATTTCTGCTTCATTTCTATGTTGACAAAATTATGTTTGAAAGAAAAAAAACTATATGACATCTTTTTTTAGCTTTTGTTTACAGCAGATTGATGTTTCCATTTCTAAAATAAAAGCCATCGAATCAATTGTTTACATATCTTTGGGTTAATACTATATCTGTATTAGCTTTAAAGGAGGTCACTAACTTAATCATGTCTTTAATTTTCTGTTGTAAAAAATCCATATATTTATTAAATGGATGTAAATGTTTACTATGTTTTCTTGCATTTCAGAATTTAAACAATCTGATTATTGTAATGTATTTGAAATCACAATTACTGTAATGTTATTTCTCTTCTGAAACTACTTAGCAGCCAAGAACAAGGAAACTTGGTAGAAAATTTGTCTGTTGACATTGTTGGATTGTTTGTTGCACAATATATTCAATATGTCTGTTCAGAAGTATAAATTTGTATAATTGAATTTGAGACTAATATGTTGTTTGGAAATGTATGGTTTTGATGTTAAAGCTTAAATTTGTAAATATTGTCCATGACATTACAATATCAGTATTTATTGTTTGAAACCCATTTAGTCTAAGTTTGTTATAGGTCAGTTTTTAAAAAATCTAAAATATTACATTGGATTATATTGGCGTGCTTATTCATTTATAGGTATACAAATCCATTTATAATGTGAAATGTCATTGTCCTTATTTTATTTTTGGGGATTTCCCATGTGCCTCTTAGGTTTTGCCCTTTTCTTGCTTTCCCTTGTTTTTAGTCCAGGTATTAGTCAATAGTGACCTTTTTATGCTCTGTTTCTCTTTAACCACAAACTTGGTGCGAATTGCCTCTATATTGCTGCCACAAGTCCGTGAGGACTTCCTTTTTTAGCTCAACTGGTCTGAAAGGTCATATGAGCTTTTGCCGTCACTTTGCGTCAATCATCCATCCATCAACAATTCACATTTTATTCTCTAGGTGGGTCCCTTTCAGAATTATATCCAATGGTCCCACCTGCCAACATAGAGTTCTATGGGAAACTCATTAAAAATCTTCTTGTCTGGCACTACTTGCTCAATTGGAACTTAACTTTGGTTGAATTGTATCTACACTATTGGTATCTTTCAAAATCTGATGACCACTCCCCAACCAAGATGGCAGCTGCCGTTATGGGAATTTATTAAAAAGTCTTCTTGTCTGCAACTTCTTGCTCAATTGGAACCAGACTTTGTTGGAATGTTCACTTGATTGGTCCCTTTCATAATTGTATGTGATAACCCCACCTGCAAACCAAGATGGCTGCCTCAGCCTAACTTTTTTAACATAGGACCATAGGAGAAATTCGTTAAAAAATCTACCTGCTTAATTAAAATCAAATAAAGATGGCTGATAAACTCAAATTTAGTTTATATTAGGACTCTATGGGATTTCCATTAAAAAATCGTGTCTAAAATTTGTTGGTGACAATAACAATCTTCAGGCAAGACACATCTTTGTCCATGTTTGTATGTGTTTATTGTTTTGGTCACAAAGTATATCAATCAGTTTATACTTAAAAAATGCTAGACAAAAATGAACACAAAATTTTTGTGGTATTATAATTATAGGTTTATATGCGGAAATGGAGGGATTTGAAATTATTTATAACACTGTTTTTAGTTAATGTGTAACACTTATGTTTTGTACATGTATTTTACACATGTTTTTATGGATGTATTTATTAAAAGTGCAAGGAATTAGTAAACATCAAATAAATGTAATTGATAATACTTTTATGTTTTGTATGTTTTATGCTGATATTTATTGAAATTTATTGGAATTTAAATTAAAATCATTTAAAGTCCAAAAGTTTCTTGATGTTATGATTTCTCACAAGACCTTGTGTAATTTTATTTAATTTAAAGTTAAACATATCAATTTTTCTGCAACCAAACCACCTTTTTTGATTCACTTCTATCAGAAACATTCACAGTGAAAGGTAAGAATGCCAGATAGAAGAGGAGTATAACCAGACCAGACCTAACAGAAGAGTGGCCATCATCCCTTGTATTAAGTTCATAACACCAAATATGAAATATTGACAATAATGTTTGTAAACTGTTGAATCAGGTTTGAAAAACTTTTAAGCAAATAAATAAATATTTCACCCAAAATTGTCCCACAATATTTTGGCCTACAAAATCTGTGTGGTTAGAAGCAGTTTTGATAATTTTTTGCAAGTTTTTTTTTAAATTTTAAAAAGAAGGAAACAAAGATCCAAAATAAAACTTTACGTCCGAAAAACTGTGAAAAAAGAAATTCCGCGAAACGTTTTTTGATTGTTGTAAAGTGAGTTTTTTGTTAAACATATAAAATATTTTGTGTATTTTATTGCATTTGATATGAGTTCATCTTAGTTACGACAAATAGATTATGAATTTTACGTAGAATGCAAGCCAATCAAAAAAGTTGTTACAAAAATATTGCATTAGAATCATTTATAGATGTTTTCCTGTGTTATAAATTTGGCTAATGTAACCAAACTTTAACTTAAAATGTGCTGTCTGGATGGTTTTCTACCATATTTAAAAAATATTTTGCAGAATTAATGAAATCATGGCTGTTTAAGCCAAAAATATGTTCTGATTGGCTGAAACTTTGAAAATCATGTCGAAAACATGAGCCAATTAATTTTTATGTTGTAGAAACTATCAGTGGGTGGTCCTCTACCAAACTTGTAAGTTGTTTGTCAGACATTCAAAATGGTTACCAGGATGCTCCATAAATTAGCACTGAACTCTAAGGCAAATTTTTTCATGTAAAAACTTTTCCAGTTGCATCTGATCATGGCAGAAATGTTATCTTCATGGTGTTCTACCAAATTTATTATTATTATTATTACTATTATTATTGCTTATTCTTAAAAAAACTTGGCAGCCTGATCACATAATGTGTTCTGATTGGTAAAATATGTGAAAAAAATCATTTTTGTCAGCAACCGTTTGGCCAATTGAATTGTTATTCTGCAGGAATGATCAGTGGATGGTCCTCTGCTATACTTGCACATAGTTTGCTGGACAGGATGACCATCATCACAAGACAGTTTAACATAGGAACCAATTAGAAATCCTCTTGAAGATCTATTCGTCTGATATTACCCTGCAAATTGAAAACAGATTTAGATGAACTGGTCCTTTTGTGGGCCTTTTAGGCATTTATCTCAGTGTCACAGAGCATGGCTACCATAACTAAAATTTCTTATTTGAACACAGTGGTTACTATCTATCTAGAAAAACTATAAGACACGGAGAAACTGTAAACAATAGAAATGATCAGAAAGACCTTAAGTAAATCATATAGAAATAGTAGATCCTTAAACAGCCACCAAACTGTACAAACGTCTACAGGTTGCCATAAAGCCTTAAAAAGACAATCACACATATCTACACCCTAAGGCCACAAAAATAAAATGAGATAACATTCAAATGTAACGACTATCTTCCAAATAAGGAGTGTAAAAAATGTAACACTTAACTAAACATATACATCCACTGGATTACAGGTTCTTAACTTTGGACAGGCACATAAAGTATGTGGCGTAGTTACACATGTTTGTGAGTCTTCTAACCTTAGACAGTGGTGTTAGAAAACGACATTAAGACAAACTTTAAAAACCAACTGTGTTAAATTTAACTTACGAAGTTGATTCATAGAACTCAGACAATTACAATAAAACAGACAACAAGATGTACCGACACGCTGTTTCTGACAGCTAGTTGGAACTACCAGAGACATATCTCTGGAACTACAAACACAGCTAATAACAAACCTCTTAACATGCTTTAGCTAAGACATCAATCAAAAGACGTCCGGCTGGATTTACTGTAAAAAATATCATTAACAGAGTATTATATAATTAATGATCTATGACTAAATATGTGTGGAAACAAAAAATCACACACTGAAATCTGAAGCAACAGAGAGTTCTGATAAAACAATTTGGTGTCTGGTTTTTTAGAATTATGAAAATTTAATGAAATTTAGTGTATTTTTATAAATCTATGATCTCAAGCAAGTTGAACAAAAAGATTTGGTCTGATCAATTATACGGGAGTTATCCTTTGAAAATGCAGCAAATATGGTAGCAAAAAATTGCGGTCTTATTATGGTATGGCGCTGTCGTCGGCGTTGGTGTATGTAGACTGGTTGGTGTCCACACGATAACTTTTGTTCTTGTTGCCTGATCCTTTAAATATGTCGGGACATTGATATTTGTACTAGATAAAGGTTTGTATTGATTTTTGGAGATCTAGCCTCTTTTTTGAACGGGCTATTAAAAGGGGGTTTCTTATATTTTAATGTTTGTTCTCTATTTCTTGACTGGTATTAATGGATTTTTATACGATCGCAAAATATTTACAACCTTTGCGGTCGTATTATGTTATGGCGATGTCGTCGGCGTTATCTGTCTGTGGACACAAAGGTTTCCGCAACTTATCTTTTGATGGAATGAACGAATGCTTTTGATATTTTGAAACTTTGATTCCTAGTATGAGATATGGTGTGGGATTGATTTTGGGGGTTCCAGCTCCCCCTGTTTTTATGAGGGGCCAAAAGGGGCTTTTTAAGATTTTTACAGTAATTTTTTTAATTGACGTCCGAATTTTTATGGGTTTTTTTCATTGTGTTCCTTATAAAAAAAAACTATCAAATAGACTACTCCTGCCATACTATATCTTTAACTGTTTTTGAGTTACAAGGGGGTAAAAATTGGCCACGCCCAAATTTTCGAAACTTTTTTATTTGTCATCCGATTTTGTTGGTTTTTTCATTTGAAAAATGCAGAAAAAGTTACTCGAAGCATTTTTTGTATTTTATACGTTTCTTTAAAAAAGGGGCTGAAAATGTCATTTTCTGGGGTATGGGAAAATTTTATTTTTGGTCGGATTTTGATGGGATTTTTTCATTGGATTCCTCTCATTAAGTGCTTTCAGAATGATGTCTACTGAATTTTGCTACCGTTTTGAAATAATTTATGTCAAATTTGTGAAAGGATACATTTTGGCCGATCTTTAAATTTTGAACTTTTTTTTATTATTCATCTGATTTGAACTGAGTTTGTTTTAAATGATTCCTTGTTGGAACTGGGAGTAAAATACTATTATACAAGTATATTACTCCCAGGTTGGAAGGAGAACAAATGTTACTTCAGCAAAATACTGTGTCCACACTTACCCAAAGGATCTATTGTTCACCTTTCACATATCAACGTGCTGCGGTCGTATCATGCTGCGCTTGCGAACCTCTGTTTTCTTTGTATTCCCCATGAGAAAACCAATATAACGAATCACTATCTCTTTCCGTTATTGATATGTTGGGTCATAAATGGTCACGCCATAATTTTTGGAACTTTTTTTTATTACTCATCTGATTTTGATGTTTTTTTTTTGTTTTTTTTGCATTCGATTCCTCTCAGTGAAGGCTTTCAGTTGCATGTCAACTGATTTTCTTTATCTCTTACCGTTTTCTGGCTGAAAGGGGTCAAAGTTGGGACAAAATTCAATTTTAAATAATGTGGAAAAATGTTATTTTCCATACTATTTGGATTTTTTTCCAAATGATTTCTGATGAAAAATGCAGCAAAAGTTACTCCAAGAGAAATTTTATTTTTCATCCGATTTTGGCGGGGTCAAAGTGGGAAAAAAATCAATTTGGTATAATATGGAAAAACTCTATTTTCATCAGATTTTGAAAGGGTGTATTTCCAAATGATTGCTTGGGAACAATGCAACAAAAGTAACACCATTTATTTCAAATAATAGGGTCAAATAATCAATGATCCAGTAATATTACAGTGTCCAGCAAAATATTTTTTTCAAATGTTCATTTACTCATCTTACATATGTCAACGTGCTGCGGTCGTATTATGCTGCGTTTGCGAAACACCTCAGTTGACCCAAGAAATTGACTGAATAATGAAAGTGTTTTTTAGTTTTATTGATTTTACAACGGTCACATGGAAAAAAGAAATCACTTGAAATTTGAAGATACTAAGAAATTGATATAATTTTGTTGATTTTAATATAGGTCGCATAAAAAATCAAAAACCAAATTAGAACCAAACTATGCACAGTTAAAGATATATATAAAGATATATTCGTGGTGTTTTTGTGTGGTCATTATATCTTTTGAACAAAACGTTAAATATCTTTTGTTGAAATAGTCAAATGTGCCCTGCTGTTTTGTCGAAATGATGCCAATTTTAAAAGTATTAAGTTATGAATTCTCTAAAGACGGTTATGTAACGGTATTTTCACAACCACTAATTGTTATATCATAAAAATATTATATTCTTAATTCGACCAAATGTGGGGCTTACCGTACCTTCCCCTTTGCTATCACTAAACACAACTTTACACGGTTTGATAAAAATCAGAAGTTATACCCCATGAAAGTGTTGGATTTATAAGACACGAACCATTTGTCTATCTAATGTTTGGGTCTTGATTTCTGCAATGATGGCCTAACACCTTTAAAAAATCACAAAGACACACATGATTTGGTGTAAGACACTAATCTCACAAATGTTTCATACGAGGTCCAGTGTTTATATAAATGCTATATCAATATAATTTATGTACTATTAGCGGAAGGATTTCATTTATAAATAACCGTTTTCTGTTGCGCGGGCACTATAAATTGACAGGTGAACTATTTTAAGTATCGAGAACGAGGACATCTCGTTTAGCTCGCCAGAAGTTAAATTTACAAAATATGTATTACTATTGTAATTTCTAAATTTTTGTTTGAATATTCATTTTGTATTCGTGATTCTTTTGTTTTTTGTAGATTGGTATTAATTTGTCAGTGTAGCGGACATTATTATGAACTATTGAGAAGTTATATATTTGTTTAAGATAATAAATATTTTGATTTTGGTCACCACACCTGTCAGAATTTTGGTCACCGCACCTGTCAGAATCTAACATAATGAATTTGTTGATTCTTTCTGGCCTATACAATAATTTGAAACTTATTGTTTGGTTGCAAGTTTTAGAGGTAAATTCCTTGAGCTTGGGTACATAAATATTTTATGTTCGGTTGAACTTGGTGAATTAGAACATAAGGTTGTTTGCCTCCACCGCCTGTTATAGACGGTTAATAATGTACAAGGCATTTGTTGTGGCAGATCCAGGATTATTGGGACTATTAACGATTAACGATCATCTTAATCTACATAGCCTAGCCTAACAGACTTTTCATAAAATGATATAGGACATTACATTTTTTACTTCAAAACTACATTTGAAGTTCTATTTACGAAGTAGATCTTTAAATCGGTAATAAACTTCTCCAGCAGCCTGAGCATAATACTGACACTGATTTCAACGACAAAAGTTGAGATTCCAGAGATAATGGTTTAGGATAAATCTAAAAATGCAAAATATCTATGCTTTAGCTGAAAAAGTTTGTGGGCTATTTACTCCGTATTGACGTGGCGTTAAGCAACAATCAATCAAATATGAAAAAAAAACTCGTCGATTTTTTTCTATGAGTATAATGTGCCGCAAATCCGTATTGTTTTTCCCTTTGCAGGAATTAATCGGTTCAATCGTGATAATTTTTGGTGATATTGCAAATAACTCGACATTCACACAATTCCACCCGAACTCTTGCAATCCGTATTTAAATTATCAAATGACCGTTTTTCTCATCACTTGTATCCCCAACTGCTTTATGTTCAATAAATGTTGTGACTACCACAGATCTATAAATCTTTCTCTGTATTTTCTATGGCAATGGTTCATGTTACTTAGTACTAGTAATAAAGGGTAATTATTGTTTTCCAACTTATGCCATTTACATGTATTGTGAAAAAGAGATAAAAAAACAAAAAACAAAATCATTTATTTCTGTTTTTTTATGTAAATTCTGTTCATCTCGAAATGTCAAAGCCAATTTATCCTAAACTAATTCTTGTAACCTTTTGTCTCCCTAATTCTTGTAACCTTTTGTCTCCCCAGTTGTGAGGGCGTATGCATTTGAAGTTAATACCCATCAGTCATCGTTATTGTGTAATGTCTTATAACTGCATGTCATTGAATGGAGGGGTGGAGGACATCTTTAATCTTTCTGAAGATTTCTTGCGTTATATTGTTTTTCTCTCTGATCCTGTTCCTTGTCGGATTTTGTACTGTGTCATGGATGAACACATTTGGAGAAGGGACTTCCTATGATTATGGACTATGGAAGGAAAGGGATTGTGGCTTCGGTGTCTGCAAGGATACGAAATGGTCGGAAATAATGAACAAGGGTATGTTAAATTCATGAAAGTTTGCATTTATGAAATATGTGCATAAAGAATATACCACCAACAAGAAACATTTAAAAATTTTTACATGGGTGTCAAAACTTTATATTTGCTACCAGCAGATCTTCAGTGAAATTTGAATAATGACCTCCTTCACCGAAACTTGGAAAAATAATAATTATGTCAATTCATCCGTTCCGAAAAATCCATCATACAATACGCCTGATATGATCTTCCCAATAAAACTGTGCTGAAACTTGGGATTTTTTATTGGTAAAAAGGATAAGAATGCAAGAGGATATTTATTGTGTCAAATTCTTTTCCATCATAAATGTTGTAAGGATTAATGTCTCATTATGACTACGTTTTTCAAGTAACTTACCAAATTTCATCTGTGTCCGTCATTCCGGCCTCAATTCACAATTTAATACTGGCCAAATCACGCCATATAAATCTGGGCAGTCAACATTTATATTATGCCAGGCATCTTTGATGGCCCATTTATAAAAATCAGCCCAAATCATCAAACTTTTAAGAAAAAATCTAAATGCTTAGTCTAGAAAGCCAGATATTGTCAACAGAACATGTTCAGAACAGGAAATAGCAAAGACACATAAAAACAATGATAAACAAGCGGACCGTAACTTCTATTCACAAGATATGAAAGAATGGTCAATATGGGTCCTTCTAAACCAGTCTGGAAAAACGCACACTACGCAGGGAAATAACCAGATGCTCCACAGATCATGTAATCGCTCATCTGGCAAAAGGTGACTTTTTCTGAAATGTGTATACCATTATGGCATCTATTTATGCCATCTAATTTAAATCATAGCGGCCATCATAAACTTCCGATCGGAAAATAATTCACAGTTTCGTTTCTGACAAGAAGATTTTTGAATTTTAGACCAATCACAAAACATATAAATGGCCCTTGTGGCCATGTTGAATTTTCGATCGGCACAAAAAACACAATCCGGTAAAGGACCACCTGCCTAACATTTCCAAGTTAGATTGAAATCTGTTCATTGATTTTTCTTTAAAAAAAATCCCCCTCCCGAAAATAAAATGGTCCGTGCCTTTAATTAATTTCAATGAAATAACATTAAAAAAATAATTAGATAAATTTCTTCGTGTTTAAATCGTAGTAATATTCTCTGAGCTTATTGATAACTATCGGGTATTAAAGTTACAAATACTGTTTCTAGGGTGTTCGTCAAATTTGACAGTAAAAGATATCGAAGTTGAAGTTTTTAATAGCGGATAATTCTGTTTTACTGTACATTATGTTAAAATGTTGAAGTCGACACATAAAAACTTTTAAGCTCACCTGGCCTAAAAGGCCATGTGAACTTTGGCGTGTATCACTTGGTGTTTGTAGTCCGTCCAGAATTTACATTTTAAACTTCTCCTCTAAAACCACCGTGCCAATCTAAACCAAACTTTGGTGGAATATTCCTTGACGGTTCCCTGGCCAACCAAAATGGGCGCCGTTAATAAAAAATAGAAGAAATGGATGGATTTTTAAAGAAAATTTTCCTCCAAAACTGTACAGCCAATTTATGCCTTGATGGAAAGGTCCATATGTGAACTTTTAGAATTATACCCGATAACCCTGCCGCCAACCTTGTAGCATCGGCCGTTCTTAGTTTAACATATAAAGAACCCTATGGGAAATTCATAAACAATATCTTATTATCTGGAACTACATGATCAGTTGGAACCAAACTTTGTTAAATGTTCACTCTGTGGGTCCCTTCACCTGCCAACCAAGATGACAGCCTTAGCCGAACTTAGTTTAACATACGACTCTATGGGAAACTCATGAAACAATCTTCTTTTCTGAAACTACTTGCCCCATTGGAACTTTTGTTGAATGATCATTTAGTGGACGTCTTTCAGAATTTTACCCGATAACCCCAGTCGCGTACCAAGATGGCCACTACTAGTTTAACATAAGACCCTTTGGGAAAATTCTCGTCTGGAACTACCTGCCGTAATAAGAACCAAACTGGTGGAATGGTCACTATACAAATAGAAATTCAAAATGTTCATTTGAAAATCTTCTTGTCTGGAAATACTCTGTCTAATTTGCAAACAAACCTTGGTGGAATGGTCTGGTCACTAGGCGGGTGCCCTTCAGAATCATATCCAATGACCCCATCCGCCAACCAAGAAGTGGTCGCCTCAGCTGAACTTAGTTTAACATGGAACCCTTTTGGGAACTCATTTAAAAATCTCCTTGCCTAGAACTACTTCCTCAATTTGCACCAAACTCTGATTGGATGGTCACTACCAGGTTGGTACTTTTCAGAATTGAACCCGCCAAACCAGATAGCGACTGCAGTCGAAATATGACACTATGTGAAATTAAAGTCTTCCCGTAAGGAACAACTTGCTCAATTTTAACCAAACTTTGTTGGAATATACTCGATCACTGAATAGGTCCCTTTCAGAATTGTATGCAATAACCCAATCTGCCAACAAAGATGGCTGGGGCACAGCCGAACTTAGTTTAACACAGGACCCTAAGGGGAAAGCTCTGGAACTACCTGCTCATTTGAAACCAAACTTTGTTGGAGTGCTCACTAGGTGGGTCTCATTCAAAATTATATCCGATGGTCCAACCTACAAACAAAGATGGCCGACTTACCCTAACTTGGTTGGTTGCTCTGGTGGAACCAATGTTTCAATGTCAACATGGTGTTGGCAACTGTATATACCAGGTGAGCAATTACAGACTCATGGTAGCCTTTGTTTGTAGTTTACGGTAACGAACCTTTTGCCTGGTAAGTGGACACTTGCAAATAATTTGCATATACATAACCTGTATAACAACCATTAATTAACAATCGGCCAAACAAGCTAGTAAACATAAAATGACACAAATTAGCATTACTAGTTCCGCACCGAAGATCTAGCCTTAAAACAGTTTTTGGCAGGATGATTTGCATGCATTCCTTAAGCCTGTCCTGAACCGAAACGTTTAATCCATCCATTCATATCAAAAGCAATACTCGTCAGCAAAATATGCATCACTTTGGTAATTACCTACTCAAAGATGATGTTCGTACATATGTATATTTGTTATCAGTACGTAAGTGGTATCTAACAAGATTTAGTGTTGATAGTTCATTTCCTGCATCAATGAATTTTTCTTGAGAAAACTTGCATTTTCAATCATTTAAAACAATTTATGCAACAGATAAAAGATGAGCGTTGTTATGGTAATTAGTGGTTACTACAGATATTTATTTTTGGATTCTGCATCTATAGATAGGGAAAAGAATGTGATTCACTTCGTTATAATTCTATTCCTGTATGATTTAATTATAAATACTGTGGCCAGAACGTCTCAAAATCCATTTAGCAGTTTACTTTCTACAAAATGGTCGTTGCTAAAAGATGGAGAGAAGCGTCAATTTATATAATCATTGCACTGTTTTCCATGTTGGTTTCTGTTATTTTGTTTTTGGTTGGGTTTTCGACCGATTCATGGGTTTCAAAAACATATCAGGATAAAGGAAAGCGGATTTACGGACTCTGGAAATATACCAGATATTTTCCTTGGGGTAAACCCACAGATGAATATAAATTAAGTGGACTACTTATCAAAAGCGACGAAATACCTCCGTCAGTTACGACATCAGGTAAGGTTATAAGGTATATCACATTTTTACTAGTTTTAACCGTTCCCTTTTAGCCTATTTGGTCTAGAAGTCCATGTGAGCTTGTAATTACCATCACTGTGCGCCCGTTGTCGTTCGCATATGTTGACCCTCCTCTAAAAAAACCTGTCCGATCCTTCATTTTCCTTTATCTTTTTTTCATCTTCTTTTTTTTTTGCTTTAATCTCAACTCAGGTGCTTCGCAAGCGCAGCAGGATACGACCGCAGCATGTTGACATGTGAAAGGTGAACAAATGAACCTTT
>JARWCS010000004.1:2791937-2807525 GCA_034783895.1 Geukensia demissa
GGCTATTTCCTCTTTACTATCGAAATATCTATTGGAGTGAGCGAGAATGGCCGAATAGTTACGATTGGGTTGTTTGAATGGAGTGCCGGGCATAACCCCCTAATAATAAAATCCATCAAACATGAAATACCTTATAAATATTTATACTTTCATTATTGTTTGGGTAATTTTGGATCATACGACTAACTAAATATAAATATTGTACATGTAGACCTTTAAATGCAGAAATTTAGGATTTTATATACAATTTGAATCATAAATAAGTTAATTTAAGACACATGTGCGGGACGCGATTTTTTATATGTACATGTATGTGTACTCAGACACGGGTGTTTGAGTATATATAAGTATAAAAAATAATCGCGTCCCACACCTGTGAGTTGAAACAGATATAGTTACCATAAAATTGTAAGAGCAGCTTTGTACACAGTTTGTGTAGACGTAAGTACAATAATGAATCAGGGCGATTTTTTGAGTTAGCACTTGTTTTTATCGTTCATCTTTTTTATTTTAAAAATATCTATTTTGGTATCTTTAATGAATTTATATATATAATATAAGTTTTCATATCTGGTCTTACAAAAAGTCTGGTTAGCGATAAGTCTTTTAATAAATATACTTGTTGAACATCATATGACATGATTGTAGCGGTCATATTTCTTATTTATAACATTATGTATACAATTTGGCCACCCGGTCTATCGACAGATATATTCTATTAACAACACAGTATTAAATCGTCGGACATACTGTGTTTGGTGACATCTCGTACTGAGAGGCTTGATGTCTTATCATCACCCTGAGCCTGCTTTCAGTAACTGTGAACATTCAATAGAGTCGTATCTTCTTTTTGCATGTATTTTTGTTTAGTTAATAATTTATTGTTACCCAGGTACTCTCTAGTCGCATTGTTTGACTTTCTGTTTGATTTTTAAAGTTTGTCGGTTTTTACTGCTTTTGTTTTCTTTGATTTTTATCTTTGACCACTTGTTCGGGGAGGTTTGGGTACCCATTTAACTAGTTTAACCCCACCACATGTCTTTTACCTGTCCCAAGTTAGGAATTGTGGTCATAAGTTTGTCTTTGTGTTTAATGTTTTGTTACACGTACATTTTTGATAATGTTCAAGTAAGAATTACTTTACCTATACACGATTATTCATTTAGGGTAATTTAGATCTCGTATTCCACCCACCCTTGTTGGAGGCCTTGTTGGAGGCCTTGTTGAGACTTCGAGATTTGTTCTATCTGTTTTTCTCGTGGTTGGATTGCAGTCTCTTTGACATTCACCCGATATCTTTTTCATTTTTCTATTCATCAGGCGAATGTTTCACAAAACGTCGTTAGACTTACGATTTCGGATCGTAACACTTAAGAACTTTTTGTGAAACGTTGGCCATTATTTTATGTTCAAACTGTAAGTTATGAAATTCATTGTCAAAATGTTTTTAAAATGAAAACGAAAAGATATCGGTAAATGACATCGAGACCGCACTCCAACCTCGATTAAGAAATCTGGAGGTATCCACGAGGCCTTAAACAAGGGTGGAATATGACTCCTTGTGAATAGATTTAAATCGCCCTAAATACTAGTAAATAAATATACGTAAAATAATACTGCTCTTACCATTTTATTAGTAAAAAATGTACATGTAACAAACATTTAATACAAACCTATGGCCACAATTCCTGGCTTGAGAAAGGCACACACGACATATGGTTGGGATAAACTAGTCCCCCCCAACGAGTGGTCAAGGGAAAAAATCAAAGAAAGCAAAAACAGTAAAAGATGAACTAAAGCTAACTGGTCGAACCGACTCTAAAAATCTTCTCGTCTAAAAGCCTAATGAACATAAACTTGA
This sequence comes from Geukensia demissa, assembly GCA_034783895.1. NCBI lineage: Eukaryota > Metazoa > Mollusca > Bivalvia > Mytilida > Mytilidae > Geukensia > Geukensia demissa. The sequence goes on from JARWCS010000004.1 coordinate 2,793,799, forward strand.
CCTATAGCATCTTTGAGATGGTCATATATCGTCTTGGTTGGTAAACTTACATTGCCGCCAGTTAGTTTATGATTGTCGAATTAAAAAAAAAATCTTCTCTTATGAAGCCGCTTAACTAAATGGTCTGAAACTTAGCCTGGAGCATTTATGGGTTGGCCTCTTTTTGCGTATATCATCTCAGTCGGTCAACTAAGCGTATATCATCTCGGTCGGTCAACTAACATTGCCGCTACAATTAGTTCTTGTTTCTGATTGGGCGAATCTTTCAAAAAATTATGAACAAATTAACTTTGCCTGAAGCATCTATGGAATTGCCTCTTTTAAGTTTACATATATTTTCACGGTTGGTCAACTAACATGGCTCCCACAGTCAGTTCTTATTAGTCGAATCTTTAAAAAATCTTCTTTCTGAAACTGCTTGACCAAATGAACTGACATTTGGCTTGAAACGTCTATTGGATGACCTCTTTTAAGCTTGCATATAACGTCCAGGTCGGTCTGTCAGGTGATTGATACTGGCTCCTCAGCACACTTAGCCTCTAGTTATTAATGTTCAAGGTTACTTTCACAGTCAAGTTATATGATTTTGTTATGCTCTGATGTTTGATACCCGTCCAGTTCAACGCTTCAATGAATTATAATTTGATAATGCAAATCCATTTTCTTAGAGTTCCAGTTCTTCAAGTGTGAACAGGTTGTTTCAAACAAGAATACCAGACAGCAAAAACTATTATTTATATTTTTATTGACATTGTATATTATATGTCTATTTAAAAGTCATCGATGTCTAGGACATTGAATAATACAAAATCAGTGTTTAAAAATATCAAACAATAATTAAGAAAAGTAATACATACCAGAATTAAAAATTAAAGTGTTATTTTCAGGTATGCAATACATGTTTCTTTAAAATATGAGGTTCATGGAAAATATATTAGTTTAACTCATTTTTTTTTGTTAAAGTTTGATATTCTAATTGATAATTTATCTCCGCCATATAGTTAGGAGAAATGGTAGCATAACATTTGCATTTTATCAATGTTTATATAAAAATACAAGTTACGGCCATGTGATGGCGTTAGGACCTAGTATGGTTGCCTTTATACGGAGCATTCATGCAGGCATACATCCTTGTAGTGATTTTAACGGTCTAGACAGGAATCGCCTTAGGTTAGGAAAAGGAAATTCCTTCTAAAGAAAATCCACAAGAAAAGTTTGACGATTATTGGGATGTTTTTTATTTAATGTTTTAGAAGTCTTACAAGGTTAAACTGAATGTGATGTCTGTTGTTTAGAAAGGGAATAAATTGAATTAGCTATACCACCGATTTAATGGCGATTGACATGTACATCTTACTGTGTGCTGTTTGCAAATGAAAAATAAAAGCATCATATCAACATTACAGGGGTTAATCAAGATTTCATATTTCTGAACCGCCGGACACCAGCAAAAAGAAAATAAGAAACTGAAGTTTGACCAGTATTAACTTGTAAGAAGAAGTTATAAAAATAAATAGCATTAAGTGTTGGGTACCCAAGTCAGGAAATGTAGTCATAGGTTTGTACTGTGTTTAATGTTTTGTTTCATGTACATTTTTGATAATATTTAGGTAACAGCAGTTTTAATTTATGCAAACACGATTTTTTTATTTGGGGTGATTTAGAACTTTTCACAAGGAGTGGTATTTCATCCTTATTGAAAACCTTGTGGAGACATCTAAATTTGTTAATTCCCTGTTATTCTCGTGTTTTGAGTGCAGTATCTCTGAAATTCACCCCATATCTTTTCACTTTCGTATACATCAAGAATTTTGCATCTTTTCATCTAGATGACGCATTTTTCCTGGTACGTAACAGAAGGTCTAGAAATCGTAATGCTTCGATTCTAATTCGGATTAAAAAATTATATGGAATATGTTGTACCAACTTTGTTTCCAAGGTGTATATCTGCACACCCGGTGAGCATTTTCTAATGGTAATAAAAATAAGATACAAGTATGATATCAGTATTTGGATTTGGCATGTAACGAGTGATTTCCCTCAAAACATGAGATACAATAATGCTTCTAGAACTTACAAAGATTTGTATTATACAACCAAAGGCTCCCATCACTGAATATAACAGCTTATGTACATCTTAGTAACTGCGAGAAGACATCTTAGACTGATTATATTAACTTTAAAAATAAGTATTTTAATGCTTATCTTTGGTTTAGTGGGGCTATTGATGTAATCACTGTACAGATTTCCCGTAGAGTCCTTTTAAAACTAGGTGTAGTTGTTGCGATCATCTTGGTTTTGTCGGAAAGGGTAGAGGGTCAGTGACGAAAGTTCTGAACTTTATTCCAGCAAATTAATACAATTAAACAAATTTGAAATCCATAGTCTAATGTGTAACTACAAAATGCACGGTTGGAGAGTGGGGTCTTCGGATGTAATTTTGAAATCGATGAAAACTATACGGTTCTGAGGTGGTGCAGTAGTCGTTTTGCACCAACTTAAATATCTTATATGATACATTCGGGATCAACCAAACTATTATAAAGGCAATTTGCGTTTAGCTCTAATACTTGTACGTTATCAGCACATCAAGCCATCAGATGAAGCTCTTGTTACGTAGAATCCTTAAAACAGCGTGTCAACTATTAATCCAATACAATGATGAGATGCACTATCTGCGTTAAGATGCAGATGTTTGAAGAAAATGAAACCGTGACAGCCTTGTAATGATCTAAATTCTCGTATCGACCCGGAAAAGATCAATATGTGTATGTGGAACGATCAATTCTAATTACTTTCTTTGTTTGGAAATACTTATAGTAGACTATGTCAGACACATCCAAATAAAAACGACTGACTGACCATTCCTTACGCTGCAGAATATCGATATTTCTGCTAAAATACTACTTGACACACTTTCATATGACCTGTTTTCCCGCATCTTCGGACTAGGGAAGATTGTCAATAAATCCGTTGATAATTTGATCAATAATAATAACAGATGCCAAATTACTAGCCAAAGATTTTAAAAGCTATTCAACTAATTTTGGTTAAAATAAATCTATCTTTGCCAAATTGTTCTCAAATGAACACGAAAAACGTCGGTAATGACAATGCAGAAAGGGTTTACAACCATCCGAAGTTGGTAGGTTGAAAATATTAATGTTAACCTTTCCTTGGCTGATGGCTAAAATGTTCACCCGCCGAGTATCGAAGATTATGGAATATATGACAGAAAGACGGGATCCACAAATTCATGTCTAACAAATATTCAAAAGCCAAATTTAACTGCGTTTAAAGCATCTGACATGCAAGGAGCCAAAATAGGAAGATCAATCGAACTATGAATTTATCTTTAATTCAACATTGGTACTTTTGTTTTTTTATAGTTTCACTGATGGACCATGAAATATAGTTCATGGCGTAAATAATACAGATAAGCCAAATATAAAATTAACAAATAGCCAAATATAAAATTAACAAATAGGGATATTTTTCAAAGATCAATTGATAGATATAAATGGTATGTTTCCAACATAATTTCAGTACTAGAAAAAAAAATAAGCCAATGGTCCAATATTTGACTAAAAATGAAAAGTCAATAATATTACTTATTATTTTCTAGACATTTGTTTTGAATAGCAGGTTTTTTTTTTTTTTAGATTATATGGTTCTGCAGTATTTACATGGCACTTGGAAATCGCTTGTAATGTTAAAATACTAAGAAATTACTTCTAAAAATGTTAAGGTATTGGAAACATTTTTGTCAATTTTAATCTGTAAGTATTTGTGCATTTTAAACGACAGAACCAAGCTTTGCACATTAAAAGAAAGATATATATTAAGAACAAATGTTAAGTTAAAACAACCCCCTGTATTTTGTGCACCCCTTAACTATTTTGAACAAAACACCTGTTGAATTAAGTATTTCTAGAATTGTTCAAGTAGCCAAATGGGACACTTTTGCTTTCGTTAAATGATGAAAGTTACATCAAATTAAGTGATTTGTAAAGAAGTGTATTAACAATATCACAACAACTAATTAAAGTTGTGTCACAAGGTCTAAAATCTGGACCAAATAAAGAGCACCTAGTCTATTCAAGATGGGCACCACCAAACTGGCGGTTTATTGATACACCATACTTTATTTCTATTTCTATTCATTTGTTTTGACTGAAGTTTATTTAATTTTCAAATTATTTTGTTTTATTTAGGCATGACATCCTCAAATGCAGAAGAGCAAAGTTTTTCTAAGTTGATGACAGGCGCCCTTTTAATGGATAATGAGTGTACTGATCTCTTATATAACTGGACAGATGGTGCTACTTCATCGACAAATGGGTCTGCCTTTGTTAAAGCAGAGCGGACTTCGGATCATTTTCAGCAAGCAACCTGCCTTGAACCTTGGTCTCTGCAGAACCAAGTTCCAGACTTTTCCACGCAAAGCAGCTACCCATATTTGCCACAAAATAATGGATTCTTTCACGCTCAAGTGCCAAATGGACGGATGAATAATTTGTTTGGACAGACACACGACCTTGATAGCTTAAAGCCCTTACATGATCAGTTCAGACAAAAATATGGCAATTACTCTAATGAAAAATACCCGGATTTCAACGTTGCTTTAAAAGCAGAAATATGTGACAGAAAATGGAAACAGTGTTCTTTTAATTCAAATACAGAACTCTACGAAAATTTGAGTAAAAGTGTCAACAATTCTTCATCAGATGAAGCTTATTCCCAAAAGTCTTTCAAACAGAATGAATCTAAACTCACACAACTTGGTATTCCAAATAGGCCAGACGACCCGCCAAAGCGCAAGCCTTTTGACTTTGTGGAGTCTGATAGTGATTCAAAAGCGAGTGGAAGCGGAAGTGGTAGTCGGTTAGAGGACTGGCCACCAACAAATTCACCACCAGCGGTTCCTTTGGATATCAACATAGATGAAATGGTCAACAGCGGTGTAACTATTGCTGGATATAAACCCAGAAAAATAATTTCCAAAAGAAAAAAGTCGAGTATACCATCAGAATCCAAAGATTATGGTTATTGGGAAAAGAGAAAGAAAAACAACGATTCTGCACGACGATCACGCGAAGCAAAAAAGGAAAAGGAGCGAAGTTTTTATAAAAGAGCTCTGGAACTTGAGTATGAAAATCATTACTTGAAAGAAAGAGTTCAGTTCTTAGAGAGGAAAATTGAAACAATGATGCATCAAAACCAAAATTTATCTAACGGTGACAGTCAAACTACGTCACTGTGACGATAAATGAATATATGTCGTCTTCTCGTGTTATAATAAACGGAATTGTCCGTCCATTGGCAGCAAGAATGGACTGATTGGACACATCCCAGTTGGTCTTCCTGCTCGTGAAATCCGGTTGGTTTTTGTATTGTTTGAACCATTAATGTAACGACAATCTCAATGTAAGATTCTGCAGAGCAGCACTTGTAAAATACATCATGTTATTTACATTTATAAATTTTGGGAAAAGTAAAATGTGTCACAACATACATTCGATATGCTGGGACTGATACTGAAACTCATTCAAAACTTTCATATTTTGACCACTCCAAATTAATTTATAGTTCTTCGGATTCGCTCGCTTGTAATATAATGGGTTCAAAATTTCAAACAAAACTTGACTCGCTCCGTTTTATCTCACTTTATTTGAAATTTTCTGATATAAAAATAAAAATTTGATCGCTTGTTTCTTAAAAAAAATACAAAAAATGAAGGAAAAAAAATAATTTTTGAGGTTGCACTCCAATTATTTTGCCATTTCAACAAATAAAATAAAAACCAAAAATTTCGCTCGCTCACACGTATTTTTATCACAGAAAAATCCGAAGAACTAGAAATAAATTTAGGTTGGCCTTATCATTATTGCTGTTAACTTATAACTTTTGTCATTTGTTGAAAACACTCAAAATATTTGTAAAATACATTCATTGTCAAGAATAAAACAAGTTGTACAACAGTTATACTTTTACAAAAATGCAAACAGAAGAACACTCGGGATTCGAAAACAAGTATTCTTTCCGTTTCCTTTAAATTTAACCAAAGAAAATGGTACTGTTTATATTGATGTTAAGTACTTTTTTATCCCAGCTGGGATAATTACATTGTTCTGTGGTGTCAATATTAGAAATGTTGTTTCAAATTTTGCTTTTTCCTAAAGAGTTTCAATTTTGACGGCAAAGAATGCAGTTCGTATGGTTATTATTGGCAGCATAGGTCAAAGGATATGAAAAAATGGGGGATTTCTGTACTAAAAGTTTCAGAGCTATTCATTACAACATTTAATCATTATCCTTTAATAATTTTGATTTATATTTTTGTTCCAACTAAAAGTTTACTTTATTTGCAATAATTTTAATATGTTACTGAAATATACAGTTAATGCCGCGGTTTCATCATTAAAACATAACTTTTTGCTAGGCCAATATTCTCAAGCTCCAAACAGCGGTCAACGTTTGTACTTCAGATTATAAATCGTTACTAGCTAAAGCAAGGGCGTGTCACCTCTCTTTTGGAGTTTGCAATCTTCTACACTTAAATCATTTTGAAATATTATTTACATACATATATTTTATATAATTAAGTTTTAAAATTCACAATAAAAACAAGAAAAGAATTTTTCTTTACTGTCTTTTACCGAATTTAAAGCAGTTGATTAAATTGATACTTCCTCAATATTGGAAGATCTAAGGCCAAAAAAGTTTTTATATGGTATCCAATCATCCTTGAATGCAATGTAGGAAAGAAGAAAAATAAAAGTCTTTACGAGTTGTAGCAAATAAAAAAATATAAATCATAATACTCTTTGTTTAGTTAAATGTCATATGACTGATTTCCGGTGTCGTCTGCTTATTTTTTTGTATCACTTGGCTCCTCACTTTTTTCCTAATATCATCAATATTCAAAAGAGAGTAAAACCTGTATACATGAACCTGTTAGGACAATAAATGACATTCTTGTATATAGACTAAATGATTGAGAAGGACCAGTCATTTTATAAGAAAAACAGACTTGCTCAAATGGCATTCATGTTGATGTTGTTCAAAGTATATTAAGATGTTTAGATTTGTTGAAATATAATGTTCATTAACACACTGTTAATGTGTACATATAGTCTGTTACTGGCTTTGCATTTTATGTTTTAACTGTAGCATATATATAATGTTTAGTTTTAATCAGGTCAAACCTGAATTTGCTTTTGTCTTTTTTGCATGTTCATGTTACAAATTATCCGTAAATCAAATAAAATGTATACAGATACATTATATTTTATGTTAGAATTGCAATATTTGTAGACATTAGAAATTGTTTCTTCTAAGCGACTTCCTTATGTTATTTAACTTATGTGTATTTTCTTAGAAAATCTATTAAGAACTTCGAATGTCTTTGTGACAATTTTTTCCAACTACCAGACATTGTGATTCATTTCTAAATATATAACACCATTTGTTTGTAAGCATTTTTGCAATACTTAAAAAATGTAAAGTTTGAAGATGACATTGTCATATTAAAATTCTTCAGAATTGTGCAATAATTATTCTCATTGTGATTCTTTGCTTTGTACAACAACTACTTATTGTTTTGATGTATTGTTTGTCTCTGAAATGCATGAAATGCATAGGTTTTTTTGTTAATACATGTATCTTTTAAATACTACTAGTATTTTCTGGTTCAGTTGGAATTTAAAATTCTAATTGAAATCTATACAGATTTGTAAAAAGGAAGTTGTTTTGTTAAATTTATAAATTATTTTGATTTTAATTTTCAACTATTGATAGAAAAATTGGTGCTACCTGCAAGAGACTGATAAATTCAGAATCCAGATAAAATATAGATACTGTTAACAAAATGTTCTTTATAAGAATGCAAAAATTTTGTGGTCGTTTTATGTTATTGGCATGTCGTCGTTGGTGTCGTCGCCCATAAACAGTTAGGTTTCTGTTCAATAACTACTGTTCTATTATTTGGATCCATGTGAAATTTAAGCGCAATGGTCCTCAATATAAAATACAGGTTGGGGTTGATTTTGGTGATCTAGCCCCGACCATTTTGAAGGAGGGTCCAATTTTGATGATTTTTTTTCTATAATTACCCATGAAAAAGCCAACAATAACAAGCAACAAACGTCATGACCTATCTCTTACTGTTAATGAGATAAAGGGGATCTAAAAATGGCCATGCCCTAAATTTCGAAACTTTTTTAATTTCTAATCCGATTTTTATGGGTTTTTTCCAAATGATTCCTTATGAAAAATGCAACAAAAGTTACTCCTGGCATTTTTTTAAACATTAACCTTTTTATGTATAAAAAGGGATAAAGGGAAAAAAATGCGATTTTGCAGGAGGTGAGCAAAATATATTTTTCATCCGATTTTGATGGGGTTATTTTGAATTCGATTCCACTCAATGAGAGCTTCCAGTAGTGTGTCAATTGATTTTCTCCATTACAGTTTTCGAGCTAAAAGGGGTCAAAGTTGGGGGATTAAATTTCGTGGAAATTTTATTCGATTTTGATGGATTTTTTTCCAGATGATTTCTCATGAAAAATGCAACAAAAGTTACTCCAAGCATTGTTTGTAACATTTACCGTTTTTTGTATAAAAGGGCTAAAACGTTAAAAAATGGGACTTTGCAGGAGATAAGACATTTTTAGTTTTCATTCGATTTTGATGGGAATTTATGCATCAGATTCCTTTCAATGAGAGCTTACAGTAGTATAGATTATTTCTATCTCTTACCGTTTTCAAGCTGTCAAAGTGGGGTGGAGAATTCAATTTCGAATAATTTTATTTGATTGCGTTTTCTCCAAATGATTCCTTTTGAAATAAATTAACAAAAGTGACGCCAGTTTAAAGGATAATACGAGTCAAAATTCTCCGGTATCCAGGCATATAACTGTGTCAAGCAATTTACTGTGTGCAGCACATTATTGTGTCCAGCAAAATACTGTGTCCACACTTACCTAAAGGGTTATTTATTTGTCAACGTGTCGCTGTCTTATCATGCTGCGCTCGCGAAGCACCTCAGTTTTATTCATAAGGTAAAGGAAGTTCTACAACTTCTGTAATAAGTTCATTGTCATTTTAGTTAATCCTTTTTGATAATTTTTATGGTGCTTCTTTAAGACATTTTGGTAGATGAAAAAGATATGTGCGATTAGGGCATAATATGTGTTTTATTAAAATTTATTAATTTAGTCATTCAGAACTTTACTACAGTTGCTATAGTAAAATTTTGAATTGACTAAATTCATAAATTTTAATATAAGATATGTATAATATATTATACATGTTAATACAATTGTTATGTACAGTAATTAGTTAGAAGAAATTATCAGCACACATAATTGCAGACCAACCACAAGATGCCCCATACTATACCAGTTCCATGTTATTAGAGATGACAACATTTCAATAATTTACTATTTACAACATACTACACATTTTAAGAAATTAAAAGAAAAATAAATGGAAAGATTTAAGTGGGTATCTTTTGATTATCTATTCTATATACATATATTTCGTATTATTAAATGATGAAAGGCCTGACAACATCCACACAGGGCTTGCTGACTGTTGTTCCCTGTTAAAAATGTTTAGTCCGGTGAGTTATAACTAAAATATCTTCCCTTGTTAGTCTGGCAATTACTATACCATGGGGGCAAATCTCAGTATAATATATATTCAAGCAGACTTTGAAAGTCGTATGCGTGTGTTTTTTTCGTATTATTGTTTATAATTTGTGTTTTGTATTGTATATTTAGCTTAGTTGCAAAGCAACACTGCAGCATATGTATAATTTCTTCTTTGACTTGAAGTTATCTTGTCTACCAGATAGAATAATAGAGTGTATGTTATAAACATTCAACAAAAATCAGTTATACTGAAATAGTTGTTATAGCTCAAAGCATTCTAACATTTTGTTCCTTATTGAAATAGTTGTAACTATGCAAAATACGTCAGCAAGGTTAGGTATTTGTTTTTGAAACAACCAACCAAGTTTAGGGTTAATTTGTTGATAAATACGTTACACAACTTGCCCGACTTGGGTTACCTATATGTTTTATTCCAATTTTAGTAGAATTTTAATGATAATCAGTACAGCTTTAATATATAATAACTCTAAATAAAAAATTTAACTAAACAGTAAAACAAGAGCATATTTTATAAAAAGTTATGTGCAATATGATGCTTAATTACCCTGGCATCAAATTGCAGACTTTTGATAAATTGTGAGATGAATTTTAGTTTACCATGAATTACCTACAGGTCAGAAAATTTTGATTTACCTGGTTTGTTTTACGAAATCAATTTATCTTGTTTGCATTTGAAGTATATGTATATTTTGTTTGACAATGTTTTGTAAATTGTGTGAATTATTCCACGCTTTCTCAAGTTTGTATTGCAACCCTTGAGACCGACCATATATCTGATGCGAGGTGCTTATTATGGCAATAAACCAGTCTTGGTGCACGGATATTTTTGAAATAGAATAAAATTTTTAAATATGCAAAATTGTGAGAATTTTAATCTTTGTTATATTGTATATTTCTGAGGATTACAATCGATTTATTTTTATCTGAAAATTCAACATAAACACATCCTTCAACAGAAAAAACTAATGGTCGGTCTTTTATTACAATAAACGTTTCTGGAAAGATATTTTGTGCCATAAAGCACATTAGAACATTGGTAAGGTTGTGGCAAATTTAGATTGCATGCATGTCAGATATGGAATATACTTTTGAACTGTATCAAGTAGTTTTCATGATATAGAGTGCTATTTTGATATTTTGTTGGCGAATTGTTAAACAATTATTTTGCCACATGTAGCTTCATGTTTCATTGTTAAATAAAGTAATACTTTATGACTGTATTTTCTCTGAACTGGCTTAACCTTATTAGTGACATCTAGAGCCCATCGTAAATTGAACTGACAATGTCACCTGCCAATCTCCCAGCATAGCCCCAAGCTTCCATAGAAGTCAGATGACTTTGCTGTAGAGATTGGACCCCTGCATTTGAGCCAATTCAAACGGGTGTATCGGAAGAAATTTTTTAAGAATACATTCCCGACTGAACATGAATGCGCTCTATATATCATAAGGACCAGGAACATACTAAAAGTAATGTTACTAAATTGATAAATAATTGTCATAATTTATGATGTCTTATGGATAATGATCGTGTATTCATTCAAATATTCAAATCATGTTGTTTCAGTTGTCGTATTTAAACCTTGATTTTGAGAAGAATTCAGGCCTTAAATGGAGTTTCAAGAGACCCACTTTATTAAATATAGGTTGAAATCTTTTAATTGTACATGTAAAGTAAACTGTGTCATATAAGAAAAAAATCGGACGGCATTGCACCTGTAATTTGTAAGGGGTTATGTACAGACCCGCTAGGTTCTTGACTTCCCTCAATGAAAACAATTTAAACAGGTAGGAAATGGACCACAAATGGATCGAACCTATCCCTCAATGGAAATAATTGAAACAATTTTAAAAAGGGAACACAAATAGATCGAACCGAAGGACTTTGGTCATTGAATTAGTCGGACGATTACAAATGTTGTGCCAAAGTGCAATTTGATGTCCACAATCTCCATGATTCAAGAAGCTTCACAGCTTTAACACCAGTCATCGAGCCAAAGTCAGATAAAGAATACCTCTAACTGATAAAAAATTGTATCTATGAAAGACCTTGGAGAACATCCGGAACAGGGTAGTTTTGAAAACTGGTGACCACTGAAGAGCAGGAAATAAGATTGTGGGAAATCAAACCTTGATCGTTGTCTGGTATTCAACAAAAATTTTGTGGCAATCCAAATGAAGATATGACAATTAAACTGTATTTGGGAAGCTGCAACTTGGATTTGTCAAAAACCCTCATATAGGATATATACCCTTGCTTGATATGAGAGATATGTCAAAACATGGCTTCATTCATGTTCAACGACACCGCTATCTTAGTGCATGTGATCAAGATGATGATAACACCAATAAAACCACGGAATAACTAAAAGGTTTTATGCAATAGGTTTTAAGTACATACCCATCTTTTGTCAAACGGTTGTCGGTTTGAAAAATACTGTACTTTCGCTATAGATTTGTAGCTAAAAAAGAGTTTAGACAAGTGTGGAAATGTTCCAAAAGAGACACCACTAGCATTCTTCACCATGGATACCATAGACTAAATCATTACAGGGTAAAAAATCTGAAGAATCCGAAATACTCATAAGATGCTGCACGAAGTAGTACCTCCTCAAAGAGCTGAAAATATGATAAATCTGAAAAATGAGGGTGGCCATATAAGGTATAGGTGGAGACTTCAATGCGCTATGATATTACAAATGATAATTTTGCTCTGAAGAACCTACATTAAATCTGGATAAAATTATTACAAATATGAGAACTAGGATTTCGAATTTTGGGTAGGGTGTTTTTCGACCAACTACAGTAAAATTAAAGTAAATATGAACACGCAGAAGTAACACATACAAAACATTTCCCTGTCCCCCCTGGACCATTCATTGTAAGGAGGATTGCCTTACCTTACTGGAGGACAGCATTGATGCCCGAAGTTTCTTCACCAAGCTGAATAACACGTAGAAATTCAAATGGCATGTGCCATGGCCTAGGTCCCCAGATATCGAAAGCAACTCTAACCACACATCTGTTTGTTTGATCCAGTAATTATGTGGTTACATAAACATATGACAAAATGTTCATTCTCTCCTATGCAAGATCTTTTCGGTTAAGTAGATATCTCAGCACTTTATTAGTCACTGTCTTCGAAACGAGACTCTCCCATGGAAGGAACGGTATTATACAAGTTCCGATATACTTTACCATCGTGTTCTGGCTTAGGTAGTGCTGTTCTCGCGGACGAGGTCGTCTTCGACAGCAATCACTTGAGGACTCGATTGACAGAGAAATACTAGTACTTGGACATTTGTTTTTCATGTAACAGTTCTTTTGTTTGACAAGATTCGATCTTTTGTTTAGTTTTCGGTAAAAATAAAGAGTTAGACACCATGCTATTTTACAGTTGTTATTTGTTGTCGAGTTCTGTCCGTTTGTTTGTCCAAAACTTTTCTGACCTTCGTCGACCACTCGGTAACAACCATTGGCAGTTTGAAAAATCCAGTGTAGAATACACATGTGAGAGATCAGAAGTGCATAGTCCAATGAGACAAGACAAATTTGAAACAAACTAAAAGACAAAACAAAAACAAAAGGAACAAAGGCTTGGAATCCACGAACTCCTTTACAGATCAGGAGTGGGATCAGGTGCTCTGGAAGGGTACGCATCCCATTTCTAGCGCGCAACACCCGTCGTGGAATCCTTAAAGTCTAATCAGGGTTAACGTCAATCCGAGATTAGGTCAACTTATTTTTGTATCACCGGTAACAGGTCCATGAAGAAAAGATATGGTTGGATGCTCAGGTAAACTCGTATTCTTTGATGTCTCTGGAAAACACACTCCTGTCGACTAGATAGGCAACCCATGTCGATCTACACTTCAGCGGTCGTTTTCTCAACAGTTGAGTTGTTTATGTTTTGAGTTCATCTAAAATGTTTTGTATGAAATGAAATAGCGTGATGCGGTATCGTTTAGTCCAATGTATAATACCCATGCGAGAGATCAAAAGTGCATAGTCCAAAGAGACAAGACAAATTTAAAACAAACTAAAAGATAA
>JARWCS010000004.1:2824849-2839842 GCA_034783895.1 Geukensia demissa
TTTGCGTAATTACGAGATAATGGAGTAGGTTCGTTAAGCACCATATTTGGCGCACATTTTAAAGTTACCCAATAATAAGTTATTGTGAAATTGCTATTTAATAATCGTCTTTTAATAATTCATTACTTGTTTGGTATATAGTTTTCGTCATTTCGACTATTTCAATAAGAATGTAACATTTTTTTTTGTAAAAAAATAATTTTGAGGCGTTATTGGTTGAAATAGATATGATCGCACAAAAACATCACGTAGATATTTTAACCAAACATTTGTACTTGATAGATCTTTAATTGTTGAAAATTTGGTTGTTATGTTTTTATGCGATCTATATTAAAATCGACAAAATTGTATCAAATATTATACGAAATTAAGTATTTTCTTAGTATTTTCATAATTAAAGTAATTTCTATTTGCCATGTGACCGTTGCAGAACCAATTAAACTAAAAATTCTGTTGGAGTTTATTTTTATAGACATAAATCAAATAAAAAAATAGATATTAGTCTCTTTTCATTTTTTTCACAAATTCTTGGGCCAAAATTGTGCCTTTATGACCCTCGTCCTTTTCCTGTCATTTTTGTTCGATTTTTGGAGGTTTGGTCTTTTCTTCGTCCTGACCTTTTGGATTTTCTGAATGTCTCGATGTTTTCAATCTATTAAAAGCATATCCTTTTGTTAAAAAATTAAATTAATTAAGGCATGTCCGAGTGAGAGCAAGCCGAATTCCGATTTGGTCACTTCGGGTTCCGGTAACCTCCTAACCACTCCCGTCACGAGAGAATACATATCTACAAGTTCTCCGGTCTACTTCTATTGTTTTTTTGTTGTAAAAATAAACATTGTTCGCGTCGTACCGAATTTAGAAAAGTATAGTTTAGATGTCAATGCTATTGTCACATTTCAACACTTTGACATCAAGGTCCATAAAGGTCTACTGATAAAGAATGTTATTATTTTGGAACCCTGAAGGTCAGACAATGATAAACTGCTAGTTATCCCAAATGATTTTAAACAAGATTGGCCGTGGACCATAGTGGATGACGTTTTTAGAGAATGCCACTCTCCTTGCAAGTAAAAACTCCTTTTGTAGATTTCGAAAAAGAGAAGGCCTATAGTCGCTACAAAATGCTAAATTATCCTTCTATGTTCATTCCTTCTATTATTCGGTGGCAGTCAAAAGTTGTTTCCCTATTTTGTCCCACCTAGACTCTTTTCTGTTGAACTTTTTGTCGTCCATTATATGTGTTAAAAATTTGCCTCCAGGCGTTAAACAACCTACAATCAATTGATCAACAATTTGGCTTAAATGCAACCGAAGGCTTTTCATTAAATCTGATCTTAATCAGATTGATCTAAAATACATACATCTTAACAAAAAAGTCGTGTGTTCGCCAGTGTAAATAATATTTTGTCGTCTCGCAATGTCCTGTATCTTATTATTCACTATTGATTGTACAACCTAGTTCCTGTGGACAGCTTTTATGATAATGAAAAAATATGGGGTAAAGATCAGACAGACTGCACTCCAACCACAAGTAAAAATAGAGGGAATTTAGAGGTCTCTACAATGCCTTTACTCCGGTATCATAAAGATCTTCGTGGATTCCTAGCCTTTTCCCCTTTTGTTTTCGGTTTATCTTTTAGTATGTTTCAAATTTGTCTTGTCTCTTTGAACTATATCTCACATTGTATTCTACACTGGACTTCAACAAGGGTGGCATTGCACTCCTTGTGAAAAGCTATAAATCGCCCCAAATAAAGCATCGGGTACATTGTATACGTAAAATAATACTCCTCTTACCTGAATATTATAAAAAATGTACATGTAACAAAAAAAAATAAATAAATAAACACAAAGACAAAACTATGACCACAGTTCTTGACTTGGGACAGGCAAATGATACATAGTTGGTACAGCGAGTGACCATATGAAAATTGTATGCTGGATATATGTTTTGAACAACTCACTTTATTCTTTTTTAAATCAACAACCAAGTACTGGAGGACTCATTGTTTTCGTGTGGGAATATGTTTCAAGTTAGACAAAAATAAAATTCAGACGGACATTTATGAAAGAAAATAGTTTCCAAATACATTTACAATTCCCATTGTCTATCCGCAATTACTGGGTAATTAGGACAAAGTACACTGTAAAAATCGGGAAGTTGGTTATCATTGGTTATCATTATCAATCTGGGTTCCTATAAACAGCGTCATTTTCAATGAGCAGTAAATCATTTAATTTAAAGCTTGTGGCATCTGATAGAAACCAACTGTGCATAATCTTATTTTTTTATTTTAAATTAAAAAAACATTTTAGGCCACTCCAAATTAATTGCTAGTTCTTCGGATTCGCTCGCTCCTAAAACCATAGATTAGAAAGTTCAAAAAAAAACTTTACTCGCTTCTTTTTTATCACATTTTTGAAAATTTCCATCAATTTTCCTACATATTTAAATAAAAAATATTCCCGCTCGCTTCAAAATGTATTGCACTTAGTAGTTGTCCCTGCTGTTGGATTTGGCTTCCCATTTCGATTTGTTTTGATTCGAGTGCTTTTTTGCTATGTTTGGATCATTGCCTTCCTATGTTTCGGTACTAATATTACTGCCACTCCTTCAAATGTACATATATCATATTAATTCAACATTGGTAAATCTGTATTTTCATGTCGTACGATTCAGAGAAACATCCTAACGCTTGATTATTAACTCTAATTTCATTGACCAATTCAAAATGGTTCCGACGAACATTAAAAATTATCAAAACAAGATAACTTATATTTTTTAATATAATGTAAGTTGCTTAACGCCTAGCGACAAATATTTAATGTATATTCAGGACGATAACAAGTTAATCAATATCAATAATTTACAATCGTTGTGTTTCTTTTTTGTCAACAATCTGTTTGATAAAAGAGGGAAAGGCACTATTTTTAAGAACTCATTTCGTGCCCCACGGAAAACTTGTGATCGAAAGTTAACAACTTTGACACGTACATATCTTCCTATTTTGTTCTTAAGCGTGACTGATGAAGGTAAATCCAGAAAAGATGTTGACTTTGTCTTTTTGGAATATTTTTCATATTGTTTCTCTTAAATATTATTACGGGTTTTTTTTCTTGTGCTGTGTGGAGGTCGCAAAAAGCTTCCCCGTGCTTGAGTTGTATGCTCTTATTAATTGTTGGTCACTGGAATGAATGTTGGACAGATACATCTCTACAAAATTGTTAATTCTTATATTTTAGTCTGTATCACGTAACTTGATCCGCTGAGTCTTACCACAAATTACTGTATAACGGGATGGATGACTCTCCGCACGTTTGTGGCATGATTCCGGTTAATCCAGAAAAGCGATTTGTACGCAGTTAAATTTAGGCATTTACAATCGTTGTTTTTCTATTTTTTAACATTCTGTTTGATAAAAGAGAGAAATGCAAGGCATTATTTTTGAGAACTCGTTGCGCGCCACACGGAAAACTTGTGATCAAAAGTTTTGACACGTACACATTTTCATATTTCCCCTAGCCCCTAGCGTGTCTGATGAAGGTAAACCAAGAAAAGATGTGGACTGTGTCTTTCTGAATTATACTAGATATTCTTTCTATTAAATATGATATGAAATTAGTGAACATTAGAAAATTAATCATGTAATATTTTTCTTTAAAACACTATGACTATATACATACTATAAGAGAAAATATCCTTCATTTTTTGAAAATTGTAATCAGATTTTTTTTAATTTAGCTAGAATCAATTTAAAAAATCTTAATTGTTTAGAGGGGGCTGAGTAGTCTAGGTAGTTGATTTAAACTTACCTCTACAGATTACTGTAGCCTATACGGCAAGCTCTCGCCTGACTTTGTACCATACAAAAACGGGTTGAGTTTAATTCGCATCGCACGTGACAAGATTTGTCAGTTACGAGCCCAAGGACGGCGCTTCTCTCCGGGTACTCCGGCTTCCTCCACCAGTAAAACTGACCGCCGCGATATAACTGAAATATTGTTGAAAGTGGCGTTAAACCACAAACAAACAAGCAATTGTTTAGTTGTAACTTCTTTTTTATCTTAAAAAAGACTAATTACAACATCAATTTGTTTTCTTGATTAATTTGTATTTAATTGAGTGGATGTTAGACAATATGTATTACACGGTAGTGTTTTGGATTATGGTGTCATAATATCGCCATATATTTGAAAAGGAATTCGAAGATACCAAACGGGCAGACAGAAATCGTCAAGGCAGAAGACAGACAAGACCATGGCAAACAAAATGACACGCAAGACGAACATAGAACACACAACACTACACTGAAGTAATTTTTAAGAAGTCTAAAATATCATTTAAGAAGTATTCTTGAATAGTTATTATCATTGAAATTACAAAAAGTGACAATTTACAATGTGATATATCATTAAAGCAACAGAGAAAAAAATCCTTACATATGCAAGGGAGATAACAATGACAAATATTTATGAAGATCCTGAATTTATTCGATTTGCAGTCACCTCTCCTGACTTTTTTTTATTTCTTTTACTTCATTTAATATATCATTCTATTGTGTCTCAATTATATATCTTATATTTAAAACGATACCTGGATTTAATAAAATTCGTAGATCAACAAAGATGCGTAATTTTGTTTTTGACTTTCTGTTTGATTTTTATGGTTCGTCGGTTGGTGCCTTTGTTTTCTTTGTGATTTTTTCTTTGACCACTAGCTGGGGAGGGGGGGGGGCATTAAACTAGTTTAACCCCAGCATATCTCTCATGTACTTGTCCAAAGTCATGCAGAAATTGTAGTCATATGTTTGTCTTTGGGTTTAATTTTTTTGGATAAATTTCAAAGGACACATATAGAATATATGCCAGAAAGACATAATCGACATCATTTCTTGGCTGTACACTGCATAATTTCTCGTTAAGCTGTTGCCTTAGTTCATTATATTTCTGTGGGACAGAAAACAAGTTCTTAAAAGAAATAGTGCCTTGCATTTCTCTCTCCCTTATGAAAAAGATTGTTGTACATTGTTGACATTTCCATTTTTGATAATATTCCGGTAAGGGCAGTATTTTTTATGCATACACGATTTTTTATTTGGGGAGATTTAGAGCTCTTCACAAGGGGTGGTATTCCATCCTTGTTGAAGGCCTTGTGGAGACATATAGATGTTTTTTCTCGTGGTTGGAGCGTAGTCTCTCTGACATTTACCTCATATCTTTTCATTTTCATAATTTAAATATTTGGAATCTAGACTGATAATTTAACCCATGTCGAGAGTGGTATATTCTTTGCTATAAAAGCCACTTTTGTGCATGTGAATTTGGAAGTTGTCTATTGAACACACAGACATTTATATGTGAATGTAAGCACCTGTGTTTCTTACACATCTCCATCTTCTGACGTAGCAGTTTTCAAATTTACTTTCAGATGACACTGAAGTAGTTTAACAAATTTTGAAATTGTTTTTATCAGTTGCTGTATAGTGTGTCTATACTCACAGCGTTCGACCATAAATCCAATATGCAAGTGAACAGTGCTGTTTTGTCACACCACTGTCCGCAGCTCATGGGGAGGGTACACTCACAATCTGATTTAAGCCCGCCACATACTTAATATGCCTGTCCCAAGATCTGTAGTTCAGTGGTTGTCGATATTTAATGAAGCAGACATTTTGGTTTCTGTAGTATTCCAGATTTCAAGTTCAATTGAGATGCGGTCAACATAGTCAATAAAAAAAATTATTCTGTGAAAGACCATCATCAACTAGTATATTTCGGAACTTTTATTTTTCTTTGCAGAAGGCTCTATAAGAAATCAGCTTTATATGGATCAAGGAATAAATCTGCGAGGAAGGGTGCACAGTTGGTTCCCATTAGAATTCCGACAGTCTGTTGAAACACACGTCCGCCAAACATTACATAAACTGTTGTAAATCAAGAAATCTAGCATTCTGCAAATGTCATCTTCAGAGTACTTTTTATTAAAATCAGAGTGGTTAATGTAATATTAGGTTTGTCCTTTTCTTAAATCAAATATTTGAGCCTGCTTTTTAACAAATCAAAAGTGAACCAAAGCTTTTAACTTTCCTTTGAATGGTAAATTGTGGTATATAGAATGGAAAAATCGAATGTTTTAATGCTGGACATTCTAACAGATCTTGAGAATATTTTAGAATCCACATTTGATTCACGTCACCTCTTTCACGGTAACTCTAAAGCCTGTTTTCACTGCTGATAAAATAACTGTCAGTAACTTAGAAAGAGGTTGTGTAGAGCATTTGACAGACCCTGCAATGTAACGTTCTTTGTAAGGGGTATTGACTCCGATACTGAAGACCGCAACAAGACCTGTAGAAGAATTCAACTGTTATTTAGTTGATGGATATCTTATGGACAATCGTGTCTTTATTTAGCGAATACCGATGTTATTAAGTTTAATAATACAGACCAGTTTCTCCTTCAAATCAACAGTACATGGATACGGGGAGGCCAAATCTTTGACACCAATAAACTATTCCAAAAATATATCTGTCAACGGTAAGCAAGATTAAGTTTTGTTTTATCAAAATTAAATCATGTCATTTCTTTTGCTTTAAAATAAGCTTTGTTAATGTTGTTTATATTTATTGCACAATTTGTTTTTTTTTGCAAATGGTATAACATTAACAGTTATCATGCATGCATTTGATAAGGGGTTGGACCACATTTGTTTCACTTGTAACAAATTAAAAAAAACTTGCAGTATACCTGTACCGAAGCTGGAAACTTTTGTTTCCAAAAACTACGGTATTACATCAAACAGTGTGCAGAGTTTTCCTTTAGAATTTAAACGTACAGATCAATTTTTGTAATAAAATTTACCAGTACAAGTAGGAGTACTTTTCCTTTAAATAACACCAAAAATACACACAAAAACAAAACATTCAAAAGAAACCTGCTTTTGAATTTGGATGACATCCAGGTGGAACAATTACAACCAAAAACTTAATCAGTCAGAAATACTGCCATAAGGAAAATTAATGCAGGTCATTTTACTAAAAAACCTATTAATAAATACAGGAAACTTAATATTTAATTGTCCATCACTATCCCTTTTAAATGTATTATATTCAATAATTATTATCATTGTAGAGGTACCTATTCACAATAAATCGAATGACTTTGTACGATTTTAGTGTAACATATTTTCTTTAACTTTCACCAAATTGGGTAACAAAATTACAACATAGAGAATTCGCGGCGTTTGGGTGCTCTTTATTCATTTATTTTTTATTGTTGTTTATTTTTGTTTTGTTTTTTGTTTTATTGTTGGTTGGTTTGGTTGGTTGGTTTTGGCGTTTTAAGCTCACCTGACCAAGAAGTAAGCTATAATTGCCATCACTTTAGCGTTCGTCACCCATCCGTACATCGACATATACTTAAATATCTTCTCCTGTGAAACTACAATTGAAGCCAGACTTTAATACAATGGTCCTTGGACCGCCATTTACCAAAATTGTATTCGCAGTATGCATCCGCCAACTAAGTTGGCTTCCGTACTAAAGACATAAAAATGTCAATAAATCTTTTAAAGATCTTCTCCTCTAAAAGTGGAACAAAACTTCAAGGGGTTTCCCTCTCAGAACTTAAACTGACATACCTACAGAACAACAAAGATGACCACCACAGCCGATCTCAGTTAAATATGGTACCAATTGGCTAAATATCTTCTTGTTGATATTATCGAGAAAGTTGGAACATTTAATAATCATTTAATGATACTCTGCAAAAAGTTTGTCCAGCATTTCTTTTTGGAAATCAACATTTTCCCAAGCCAGGAACGTGTAGTCCAGTGGATGTCGTTGTTTCGTTAGTCATTTATTGTTATATATTTACCATTTTTGCATTAGATTAGGTCGATTGTCGTGTTTTATGTATAGTTTCACATTTGTATTTCGGGGCCTTTTACAGCTTCCGTTATGGTATGGACTATGGTTCATTATTGAAGGCCGTAATGGGATCTGTAGAAGTTTAAATTCTATTGTCATTTGGTGGGTGGCTGTCTTATGGACAATCATGCCACATCTCCTATTTTTATATTTTTTACTTGATCTTTAACTGTACAAAATTGTATCAAAACTTCTGGAAATTTAAGTAATTTTCACATTTAAAGCAATTTCTGTATGTATTTAATATGACCATTGCAAAGCCTGCATCTAAACTCTAAAAATGGTACAGTAATATATATTAGCCACTCTTCCTGGACCAAAAAATGTTGCTAAAAAAGGTCATTGTCATTCATTTGCCTTTTGGGCTCAAAGTTTAATAAAAACCACTGGAATAAATATATGCCTTGTTAAAAAATATGTGTTGCTTCAAGATGCATTTCGAAAAGTTACGCGATATTCATTTTTATTTATCTATATATTTATTTTATAAGGTTGTAACAAATATAGAATTTGACCAAAAAGCTACGATATGGAACAGTCAAATAACGTACGATAATTATCAAAAAGTTTTGAAGTGATCTAAGAGAGTTGTAAGCTCAAATTTATTTTCGAGTCCTGGAATGTATGTTGGAAAGATATAGTTTCTTTCGTACAATATAATTTGTAAAATTTTCTGGTTATTTCTTTGTATTTGGCTTATCAGAGTAGCAATTGCCGTGGCTTACAATTTCGATTTTTTGCATTTGAGTACTTCAATTACTACATGTTTCGATTTCGGACTTCCTTTGTGTTTGGTCTAATGCTATTGAGTGGACTGTACATATAGCATATCAAAATTCACCATTTTTATTCAACATTATTAAACTTGTATTTTGAACCTCTGCTGGTGGACCAGAAATCCCCGAGGGTATTCACCAGGCCAGTTGTCCGACTTATCCGACATAAAATTTATCAAACAGTGTTTAACAGAAAATGCTGCATTTGTTTAAATTCTAAAACACTGAAAATACGGAAATGATTCGCAACGTAGTAGTTGTCCCTACTGTCGGCTTCCTATTTGTATTATTTGGATTTGAGAACTTCTCTTACTACGTTTGGATCTCGTACTTCCTATGTTTTGGTTCTAATGCTACTGTTAAGAATGTACATACAGCACAACAAAATTCACCATATGTATGTAATTCATAAAGTTTGACTGATCTTTTTTTATTTTTGGACCCTGTGTGTCTGATGAATGTAAATCCAGAAAAGAGCTTAACACACTCCAAAAAATTTCTTACAAACGTTTGTAAGATGCGGATCATGTTTTTCTGGCATATATTCCATATTCTTTGTTTTACATAAGAACAACTCTATACAAACAATAAGACAAAATAGAAAGAAATAGACCAGAAGTCAATTCGTACCATTGGTTAAATAAATTTTAAATTAAAAAAAAACAATAATGTGAAAAAAAACTTTCAAGATTAAATAAAGGACGTTTTTATGTAGCTTAGATAACTAATACATGGTAGGGACTTAAAAATGTTCAGCAGGGGCCTTAAGATTATCTGTGGAAGTAATGTGTCTGTCTAATATTTGACTCTCTGTTGAGTGCCACTTGTAGCGAAGTATGTTTTAAACTAGTCGGTAGGTCCATCCGTAATGTATATTTCAGAGATTTTCAGCAAAACTCTGAAACTGTTTGGCAAAATTTCTCTCAGATTCGGTAGGAATGTTGGTCGTAATGTCTAGCTGGGCACAGATTAGACACCACGCCCGTTGTCCGTTCGTCTGTCTTTCGTCGTCTCTAAGTCCGCATTTACTTTTAAAAATTCACCTCTCAATGCGCTTTGCAAATTAGAATGTAACATTTTGTGAAATGATTCTTGGGTCGCCCCCTACCAAAACTGTATCTTATATTCCCGGCTGCTAACCTTGATGGTTGTCGTTAATGAAAAGGAAAAAAAGACAACAATGTCAATATATTCATTTAAAATCTTCTCCTCGAAAATGCTGAATCAATATGTAACTAGCTTTAGTGAAAAGGACCTCAGATCACGCCTTTCAGAATTTTATCCGATATATGATCACCAAATAATCAAGATGGCCGACACAGTTGTCCATAGTTTGACATAGGACCCTTTGGGGAACACGTTAAAAATACTGTTGTAGAAGCTGATGAGCCAATTAAAATCGTTGGTTGGTATAATGGTCCTTAGATGGTCCACTACCAAGTAGTATTTGGCATCCCAATCGAACCACCAAGATAGGTGACCATCAAAGGATATTTCCTGTAAAGGCTAAGATTTTTAAGCGAATTCAAAAATAATAATTTGAGAAAAACAATTTTAAAAATTATTGGAACAAATA
This sequence comes from Geukensia demissa, assembly GCA_034783895.1. Lineage (NCBI taxonomy): Eukaryota > Metazoa > Mollusca > Bivalvia > Mytilida > Mytilidae > Geukensia > Geukensia demissa. Next base: position 2,835,133 of record JARWCS010000004.1, read on the forward strand.
TCAGGTAGAAAACTTTGTATAAACTCTAAAGATAAAACAAGACACAAAAAACCTGCAAGAAAAAAGTTCACCCAAGGAAAATATATTATTGAAATAAAATAGGTAGCACGAAAATTCAAAAATTAAACATATAATATTAAAAAAATAAAAAGAAAAAAAATAACAATGAAGCATTTGTAGCAGTGGTTATAAATTTATATTTAGATATATAGAGATAATAAAACAAATAACTTTGCGATCAAAATTGAAAAAAAAACACAAAACAGTCTTTTAAATTTAAAAAAAACTGTATTTAGCAAAAAAACACTCATGCAAGAAAAAGGAAAAAGAAAAAGAAATCGTGATAAAAAAACTTCAACAGAAGAAAATAAGGTTTTCTGTATTAGAATTGTATTCAGCATCCCCACCGATAAACTAAGTTCAGTTGTGACGGACCTCTTGGTTCGTTATTGTGCATGCCGAAACTTATTCTAATAGTGGACCGTCTTAGAATGATTCTAAGACGGTCCACTATTAGAATAAGATTTGGCATGCACAATAACCAACCACGAGGTCCGTCACAACTGAACTTAGTTTGAGATGGGAGCCTAGGGAAAATTCATTTAAAGATCTTTTTATTTGAAACGGCTGAGCCTTTAGTGGAAAGTGTAAGGACCATAGTATAGCTTGGTTCCATCTGGCACAGCAGTTGCAGATGAGAAGATTTGTAAGAGAATTTCCCAAGGGAGCCATGTTAAACTATGTTCTACTGTGTAAGCCATCTTGGTTGGTGATGCAGGATTTAGTTTTGGCAGAGAGCGACTAAGGAATCATTTCAACTAAGCTTGGTTCCAACTTCTGGGGTGAATTTCTTAAAGTAAATGTGGACATGCAAACGACGGGCGCAAGTAATTGAAGTTACGGTAATAGCTTACATGACCCTATAGGTCAGCTCATTGACAAATTTAGCTCAATATGGAAGTATCTTAAAGGTACTAAATACACATCTAGACTAACAGTCGTATCAAAATAAAGCTATCCACAAAACGGTTTCAGAGCAGTTGTGCAAATAATCTCAGAAAAATAAATATTACACCTTCCTTAACTTTCTCTGTTGAGCTCAAGAATATATATTCGAGTCAATTTTTGCACGTTTTTTTTCACATCATTTTTTTTATTTCAAAAGTTTAAACCAAAGACTCGAATATGCTTCGTAGAAAATTGACAAGAATCTTTTTTCTTTTTGGAAAAGTTACAGCCAAGATTGTTGTTGATTCGTTTGCAATGACTTTCCGACCATTAAAGCAAATGACTTATTTTTTATTTATCCAATGGACACCTGTGAAAGTAATTAACCCCACCTTGTTACACTGGATGGATTTGATTTTAGTACCTTAACTTAACATTTTATGATTTATTAAATTTGAATTCATTGATAGAAGTACATTAATTTTATATTTTATATGGTGCAAATGTTTGACCGTGAAAATCTAATAACAGTAATTACCCCGATGTATATGGATCTACATAAATAGTAATATTTCATCTTAATAAATCATGTTCACACGTTTTCCTCTATACCATATTTAAAAAAATCTCTATTATTCTGTGCAATATCATTTTGCTTTCAATACTCATTTTTTATGCATTTTTTCTGGGAAGATTTTTGAAACATTTTAACCGCCAATCTGAAAAAATGTCTGATTTCCCAACTAATTTCATTTAACTTAAATGTTAGCCTTTTTCCTTCCATGAATTATACATTTGTCTGTTATATATATATAGCTTAAAAGACAAAAATCTTAGTAAGTTAACTTTGTGTTTAAATCATTTATACCATTTGCTTATGGTGTTGTCTTGTTCTGAAACCGCTAGAATCAATATTATATAGTTGTGGCATCCCATGCAAACATACACCATATATCGACGGCATAGAATGGAACAGAATCTGAATAAAGTAATTGTGCTGAGTCTGGTGAATATCTTTTCAATTACTAACGTGATCTCCTGGATTCATTTCATCAGTTATCTGTTTTAAGTGTGATGTCTTTTTAAATCAAAAAGTATCCTTAAGATATCCTTACATCTTAGGTTGTGTTTCTTTATCCATTGGTTTAAATTTTGTGCAATAGTTTTTCTTTTGGCGTCCCAATTAAGTGTTTAGTTTCCACAGATAAAATTTTTAATACTTCGCCAAATATAGATTATATTATTCATTTAAAAAACGAAAGGCAATTGCATGTGTCACTGTCCTTGTGCTTGTGCTACCGCTGGTGAAAACATAATAATGCAAGTAGAAAGAAATGTTTTCAAGAAGTAAGCAGCAAATGGAAATCACCGTTCTCGTTTCCTGGCTACATAATTAAAGTGTACTTTTTATATTGACATTTCGAAGAGCTGTGTCCTATTCAAGAGTTATTTCACTTTTTTAATATTTTACATTTAAGATAAAATTGATTTCTATACAATAAGATAATTTGATTAACTAAATTTATTAAAATAATACCAGCAATTTACATATCTGTAAAACAGTTTGTAAATTTTAGGAAACTTACAGATTATAATTTTAATACCTTTTTTTATTTACATGCTCAGAGTTTATGGGCGATAAATGATGTGTCCATCTTTCTTTGGGAATAGCTAACTCGAAAATAAATCACTTTGACCAAAACTATAGAAACTGGTCCTCTGCTATCAAATATGCCAAATTTGACATGTTTTGGATGATATGACATTCTCATCCAAAATATTGTACTAAAATAGCCATATTATATAATCGCATAACTGATGAAGTTTCAAACGGGTGGAATGATATTGGTAATTTTTTTTCTTATTTAAGGAGCTATATATCGCCTCTTATCTATCTTACCTATTTCGTTTCTGTATAGTCAAGATTTTATCTGATGTTCGGGCTATAACCAATTTATATCGTCTCATTTTACAAAGATTAAGTACTTGTCTTTCATTTTCAAGCTCATTAGAGCATAGTGCTAATATTTCAATACTTTAATTTCAAATTCAAGTAATGTCTAAAGATGTATTCACATAAAGACATAAATAAACATATATCGAACGTTAATGTGAAAATTTATAAATAATATCATCAAAGAATCCAATAATTAACACCTTTATATATACAGATTTATTTTTTAAAACGAGATTAATAATGTAAGAACCCAAATGATACAAAATTGATAGTATAAATACAAAGCCATTTTTGATATAAAGAGTTTATGATGTTTATCATCTGATGATTAGATCTGTAATATTCTACTAACTACTTCAAATAACTTTTGTGAGCGAACAATGGACTGCTCTTTGAGCTGGTTGTTTATGGTCGATTTCTTTGATGATCACTCGCTATATGCCGTTTAATAAGTAGTAAAACTTGATATTATTAAACCTACACCCGTCAATAATTACTCGCTCAACTTTATCAAAAAGGAAGCATTTCTAGGTTATTTAGCTGCCTTTCATCATAATACAGTTTTTGTGTGTTTTATTGACATCAGCCAACATGAAACGATTTTCATACTGAATTGTATACATTATTGGTTATAAGTTAGATAAGAACACCTTCAATAGTAAAATTGCCATCATTTAGTCGAATCATAATGGTACATCTGCTAAATTTTGAATATGAAATATTTTAATATGTTATGCACAATTTGATTTTGCCATCAATGTAAACTATCTATCAATAATATCTAATATTTAATATTAGGCATTTGTTCGTCATCCGTATTCAGATAACACATATATAGCATTAAAGTCCTATTAATGTTCTTATAATTTTTATAGAAATTAAGCATTGGAAGCGGTTTATTTAGGTCGCATGGTCATGCTTTCCTCCGAACCAAATGAACTCGAGGTTTATGCAAATTTCAGTCTGATATTTTATCTATTTTCCCAAAATTTCAAGAAGTTTACCCTTTGATATATTTTTGGAATAAGAGACTGGATCCATGTTCAATATATATTTGGTATTTGGGTATCACATATGTCATCTTAAAAATTAGTGTACATGAACTTTAAATTAGGAAAATTGGGCATCCTGTGTTAATCTGTTAATGCTTTTAAAGTGAAAGATTTCTGAAATTTTGGTATCAATTCAAAGACCAAAATTCAGATAATAATATAGATATAATAGCAGTAAATTAGACACTTAAGCTTTACTCAAAATATTTTCAAAAAGAGAAATATGTCGGAATAGTCGGAATAAATGACATTAAATAAAACAGTCTTTTTGCAAATTAAGAACAAGATCACGTCTTTAAATATAGAAATTATAAAGGTTGATCGAAAATACATTCTAAGAAAGGATGAAGATGAAACTCACTTTGAAATAGAGTGTCATTTTCACCCTTATATACGTGAAAACTTTTTTCTTGATGTATCAAACTTATATTTATATTTTAATGGCTTGGATTAAATAAATTAAATTTTCTTTTATATGGTTTATTAAACAGGAAAATTTACAACTCTTTAATAACTTGGGTAATAATTTAAATCAAAGTTAAGAAATCAAAAGAATGGAGAGGACAGTTAATCCATAATTATAGCAAATTACCATTTTTCATATTAAGATATTTAACTACATATAACAGCATATATGTTTATATATTTGATATTTATATTATATATTATTAAATCAAGATTAACTATTACCTAACCATCGATCCAAAGAGTATCTATTTTTTTTTTTTTTTTTTTTTTTTTTTTTTTTTTTTT
>JARWCS010000004.1:2839942-2851716 GCA_034783895.1 Geukensia demissa
AACGTACAATTGAAATATAAGAGTTGTGTCCCTTAACCTAGGTCTACCTCCTTAAGATAATCGTTTTTGAGATCGATGCTATGTAATGTCAGAGGCGTCATCATTGTTTTGATGTCAAAGAACAGTGTGATCAACGATATATCTGTCGTACCAGCTTGGTCGACTGATAATAGAACTCTCAAGCCAGTAAGATTAAAAAAACACATAATGCAGCCATGATAATTTAATACACTTGTCACACAGGTCGGCTATAACTTTCCATTAGTATTTATTATAGTGCAGTAAAAGTAACAATGTTGTGTGGTTGATTTAAAAAAAAAAATAACGATTGTATCATTATAGAGCACTCAATAATAATACACTTAGGTGTTTGCCGTCTGGAATATTTGATCGTTTGACGAATTTGAAACAATTGTAAGTATATCTCTGTATACTAGTTAAGCATTAAGATTTTAAAAAACATGTTACTGACTTCTATCTGTAATAGAAATTTTATACTTGATTTTAAAATATATTGAAACCTAGGAAAATCGTCTGAACAAAATCGCACAACTTTTCTGCCGAAACAACCTATACACTCAGAGAAAAATGTTCTATCAATAATTCAAAAACGTATAACTTAGACAGTTTTGTTTATCAGGACCCATCTTTTGATGTTCAGTGATTTCTTAACTGGTTTACACTGTATTTGATATACCTCTAGTTGCTATAATCATACAATATAATATTGTATGTGAGCAATGGCTTGTTTTATTATGTTTCGTTTTATTTATTCGTTTTTGTGTTTGACATTTGCAAATGTCGTTTCCCGTGTTCGTTCCAAAAAAAAGGAAAATCTAGTTTATCTACTGAAATAGAGAAATATTCTTATGTAAAAAGATAAACAGAATAATTCATACACAGAGACTGTAAACATAAAATATAATGACATCTTGGTTCGGTCGCGCTGGAGTCCATTCTTTTTTGCAGACGTCTTACACTTTATGTCTCACATGAAACAGCATGCTTATACGTTTATGATTGAAGGTCGATTTATGGTATCAATAGTACCAACTTACTTAATGGAGTATTTGACCAACTGCGACAATAAAAATAAATAACTGTAAACGCCTTTTGTCTCTTAACTGATGATTATAATTTATCTCTGATCTTCTTTATTAGATCAAAAATATACCATTAGACGTTTGCGTTGAGATGGATATAGTAAATGGAGTAACAATGACCAACTATAATATGTTTATCGCTCAATTGCCAAGAAACATCATCTTTTACGTCAAAGAATAATTTAATCAAGATATTTCTTCATATGAACGTTGTCGCCTCATAAAATTGTCAAGCAAGTTAGATGAACAAAAAAATCACATAATCAAGCGATAATGTATTTAATCATAATTGCATGCACTTGACACCCATATGACAGGTCTGATATAACTTTCCATTAGTTATATAGTATAGTAAAACTATCAATGTTTGGTTGGTTTTACCTTTTACAGCTTCCGTTATGGTATGGACTATGGTTCATTGTTGCAGGCCATAATGGGACATGTAGAAGTTAAAATTCTACTGTCACTTGGTGGATGGCTGTCTCATGGACAATCATGCCACATCTCCTATTTTTATATTAAACTGTATAGTTATGTACATGAAGTAAAATAATAAATAAGCACCATTCGTTAATTGTTATATTCGAAAACGATGACCTAAAAATAAAACAATATATCAAAAAATGTACAAATTTTAATTGGAATCATACGAAAAAATACGAAAAATTGTGCAAAAGTAATTCAAAGATACCAAAGGGGCAGACAGAAATCGTTAAGTCAGAAGACATACAAGACCATGGCCAACAAAATGAAACAAAAGACAAATATAAAACACACAACACTACACTGAAAACTAAAGCTGGAGTAACACCAACCCTACAAAAACCAAGGTGAGTTCAGGTGCTACGGAAGGGTAGGCAACTCCTGCTCAACTAGTGGCACCCGTCATGTTACTCAGTAGACAACGAATTTGTTTAAGTCCATTTAAATCTTTTAAGTATTTTTAGGGGTCATAAGATGAAATTTAAAAGCCTGTATGACACCAGTAAAATGGAGATTTTTTTTATGTTAATAAATAATATTAAAGAAATGTTTTTCAATCTTATATATAATCTTGAAACTCTTTGACAACCGTTTATCTTCTAACTCAAACCAAATAATAACATATTCCAATTAACAGTTGTAAGTCTCCCTCTTGAATCATTATCAGCTGGACCATAAAAGAAAAAAATTTGTCAAAAGAACTGAGATACAGAAACTGTCTGGAATTAAAATTATTTTATACTGTAAGATCCCTATAGAAATACAAAAGCATTCATAGGTTCTGATAATGATTGAATTAAAATAATGGCAAACCTCAATTCCAAAAAATGTATAATATCAGCCAGTTGTGAAATACACTTTACCAAAACTACAAAAATGAAGCTTTTAACATTATTTTGATTTCGTATTTAAACAATTTATGCTTGTGCCAGTTTGTATCTTGTTATGTACAGAAAGCTTAAATAGTCTTAACCTGTTGCCTAATACTTTCAGTTAAGAAGAAAAAATATTGATTACAATCAAATAGTTATTAAAAAGAAAAACATGTTAATTGTGTTTGCAAATTTAACTGTTTGTTTTTCGCCCTTTTATGTGAGTTGATATTACTGTGATGCAATTTTACGTTTATAAACAAAAGTATTTTGGCTCTTATTTTATATTCATTTATAAGGAAGAATATGGAATATATGCCAGAAAGACACTATCTGAAAAAAATAATAGCATAACCATACAACTCAAGCACTTAGAGCTTTTACGACCTCCGAACAGCACAAAAGAGGACTCCATAATAAAATTTACAAGAAAGGATATGCCATTTTCAAGCCTCTCAACCAGTTTGTTAAATATTGATTGTAAACGGCACGTGCAGTATTGCGCGTTTCTCAATATGACTGAGGGATGATAAAGAATAAGAATGAAATAAATCGTAATTCTACAGTCTCGATAAATTTAAGTATTTCGGCTTAAGAAATATAAAGTTAGACAGCGGTTGAATCGTTGTGTCATCGACAGGTCATGAAAGCGACCATGTATATCTAACAGGAAACAACTAAAGAGGTATTAAATTTGGGGAAAATTATCCATCTGTAAAAATGTAAACTTGCTAAAACATTTTTTCTTGTAAAACGAATGCTCAAAAGTGACAAACTCTTGGGCGTTACACTTAAGGCGCGGTCACTTGTCCGATTTATCGTCTAACTTGACATTTCTCTCGCTTATAACGTTATGGAAGTGACAAGCGTATTGTGATATCAATTGTACATAAAAATGGTAAGTGGAGTCAGATGTAAACGCACCTTTATGCATTCAAAATTACCAATGTTGAATAAATAATTATATAAAATCTATGATGATGAATCAGTTAAATATCATTTTGAAGTACATCTATGGATGAAGAAGTCTTTTGTAAAAGAAGAATTTCGAAGATTGGTCTCTTAGGAACAGTCTGCAATATTTGGACGGCATTATTGTTCCAGTTAGGGTATCAGTTTCTTTTGTAACATCTTAATTTTATATCTGTCTTTGGGTATCATTCTGTTTTGTGAACTTTATGTTATTATTGAAATTAAGCTTGTTTTTGACATTTGCCATATATATTGAAAAAAATTTTATGTATTGACAAAAATATGCATAACCCAAGACTTTGTTTCTTGTGAATTCATGTCTCTGCACTTTTGTTTTGTTTTATTCCATTGAATTAGGCCAGAGGTTTTATAAGTATGAGCATTGTTGAAGGCCACACAATAACCTTGACATATTTTCTGGTGATGGTAATTCTGTAATAACAACATTAATAAGTCCATATACATGTATTACAGCTCTATATATGTTAATTATCTTATTGTAACATTCATATAAGTAGACAAAATACTTAACCATGTGTAAAAACATTACTAGTGAATATACCTTAGCAAAGGTAAAAATGAAACAGCGAATGTTTATGTTATTTACAAAATTATTGGTCATTCACGTAATTTTAATGGTTCCATGGTTTTTCATTTCTCTAGATAACTGTCCGCCGGTAGGTACTGCTATAATAATTTCAACTCATCTGAGTAACTCACAAAATGAGTCATCATTGAATAATTTTAACATCTTTACGAATGCAATGCCTTGTCCTCATCCACAATTTCAGCAAATTATTTTGTAAAGCAAAATCTTTGCTTGCTTTAACCGTAAACAATGTAGCCTTTGATAGCATTTTTACTTAAACAATTGGGCTGGCCCTTACCTAACCTTTCTAGACACAAATCCCACTTAGACAAATAACATGAAACAATAATGTTCAAAACATCTGAAAAGAAAGCACAATAATAACCAATTATTTGAAGTTGTTTAAAGTTTACATAAAAGCTATTTTAAGATTATCCTAAAGATAATACGATGACTATCTCAGTTCCTCTTTGGTAACGACAGATTTGTTATCACAAAGTGAAAATTACAGCCAATCCATCATAATTGTAATACACAACGACCATAATTAAATTGAAAACATTTAACCAATAGTTTCTTTTTGAATTTAAAGGAAATGATTATTCAATTGCGTGTGCAAATCGTAATTCGATAAAAGACATTAAAATCGGAATTTGTCTGGTGGAATTGCTTATCATTATAATTTATTCAAAAAAGACTGACATGTGAGACGATTTATTTCTTTTACCCCAAAGAATTCATAGGTTGATTAGACCGATTTTCATTATCTATAAAGAGAAAAGATGCTTTAACAAAAACATGAAAAATTAAATTTTATCTCAATAAGACTGTGGGGTGATAAAGAAACAATTAAAGCTAAAACACTGAAGACAACTGAATTTACTTTTCATCAGCATAAGATGGGTTAACAATCTGAATAGTCGAAAATAGTTTTGAAGACAACATTTTGTTGTGATAAGAAATTTATGTAATGGTTTAACGTCATTGTGATGTTATCAATACAGCAGAAGTTCTTTGAGCGACAAATTTTTATTGCAGTTCAAAAACCATCAGCACTGTAATGTCTGTTATAACGGAGGAATAGGGAAAATCACTTAATCATGGCGATGCAGATTGGTGAAATTATTGTTTTACCAAGACATGTATTTTAGGTTTAAACGTAATGTCATACAATTAAATGGTAGATAAGTAAAATTTCTCTTCGCAGTTTTATAATTTCGCAAATAAATTGCTGCATTAAACGACTTGTCTTTTGTGTATGACTGCAATGTACATCTCATTTTGCGTTCAGTGTTTTTTCACTAAATTTACCCAGTTTTAATAATTTAAAGTAATTTAAGATGTCCTCTTGCACTGGGTCTTTTCAGTACACGTCAGTACAGTAGGACAAATAATGGAAACTAGAGGGCTCGTGTAGACAATAATAACATATTTGAACAATATCTAAATTCAGTCGGAACTGGTTCGATAACTTTGATACAGAATCATAAAAATGAACAGTATACAAACTTATTTCTTCTTTTTCTTCTGTTTACCAATGTATTCCCGGCTTCTTTTTCTTCTATTTACAAATGTTTGCATGCACCGTAAATTGCTGCATCGAATGGAATCTGTAATAGAAAAATGAAACTATGGTTAAATGTACGAGTGACTGCACTCCAATCACGAGAAAAACAGTTGGAATTTTACAAATCTAGCGGTCTCCACATTGCCTTCATCTAGGGTAGAATACCACTTCTTTTGAAAAGCTCTAATTGACAAATTTTTTTTAAAAAATCGTGTATTGGTATAATATTACTGGTCTTACCTGACTATTATAAAAAATTTACATTACGTTTAGTATGTTTGATGTTTGTCAATAATATATTAATGTATAGTTGTGAGCTTTGGGGTGTATTACAAAGCGCCAATGATATAAAAAGGTCCATACAGATTATTGTAAAATGTTATTTGGTGTAAAATATGCAACATCTGAAGTGATGCTATACATTGAATAGTTTAAATTGCAACTTTGAAGAAATATCAGAATGCTCAATAACTTTTTTTGAAGACTTGTTATGAAAAATACTGTTAAATTGTTCAATAATTTAAATTGGACAGCATATGTCAGAAACCTGTTATATTGGCAAGAACCATGTGTTTGATAATCATGGTTGTTGAATATAGTTTGGTTTAGCTAAACAAGAGCTTCATTTTTACTAGAAGGTTCGTCTAAGTGTACTTTATATGTATATTTAGCAATCGTATTTTTTTTTAAAGTGTGTTTCTTGTAATTGTTTGTAAATGTAAAACTGAGATTTGTTTGTGTGCTAATAATCTTAGTATTGAAAGTTTGCGTTATTCACCAGAGACCTTGTATTTTATGTGATTTAAAATAATAAAAGGTGATTTCCATTTAAAACTTCAATGTAGAAGATATGTTGATTTTCGAAAGAAATAAATATTAACAATTTTTCATTAACTATACTATTCAAATAGCTTAAATAACAGTTAATCTCTCCATACAATGCAGATAATCAATCCCGGTCAATATGGACTTTGAAGTTTTCTCGTATTGGCCGTGGATTATATACATACAAATGACATTTTGAACTTCATAACGATCAAATACAAGAAGTAAATACGACTAACTTTATACAAAAATGAAATGTTAAAGCTGACAGACTCAACGGAAGTATTAGAGAAGATAAATGAACCGGCATTCGACTCCTTGAAAAACTTTACTTAAAGCCAGTTTAAAGGATTGATTGAAAGTGACAATTAACATGTTATAGAAAAAACTTACTGGACAATACTATCATGCAGATCAATGCCACGATTTATTTTACCTTTAAAAAATAATCAGAACTCGTTATTAGTACCCTCTTGGTAGGACCCTTTAACCCAAGTTAATGAGTACCTGCATTTTTGTTTGATCTGACAAAATGTTGGCACTTAGGTACACAGCCATAAAGCCATGTGAACGTCACCCGGTTGTCGATTGTAATTTTTTAATCATTCTTGTAACCATTTATTTTACTTGTCTCACAACGTTTTATCAGAAAATTTAATATGTTCTTTGCAAAATATGTATCTGCAAGTTCATGCTAATCACCACTTTTTAATCATTGATTGTCATTGTTTATCCCACTTTTGAAAATTAATTTTACCTGTCTCATGATGTCAAATCAGAAAATAAATGAATTTGAAAAATTATGTGATAAAAGTTTATGATTCACGTTCACGGTCATAATCATGTTCACATGAGATTTAAAAATCTTTTATATCTTTTACAAGTAATATGGTTCAATTTGACAAAGTTGAAACTATATTTGAAAATGTGTGGTGGTTAAGGTTAATTATTATTTGCGTATTGGCTGGGTTATTGGTCCCCGATCTGCTGCATTACCTGTTGGATTCGCCTCAGACCAATACAGTCAGCCCCGGACCAATAACTAAGTTAATACGCAAAATCCAAAATAATACTTGCCTAGACTATCAACTTTTGAATTAATACAGTTATTGAGAGTTTCTTGTTAAAAGCTGAATTCGGAACTAAACAGTTTATATTTGTTATAACATTTTCTACTTTCTGCATTCCTTTATACAGAAAGGATAATTTTATACCATTATTTTAAGATCTTTTAATATTGTCTTCTTTGGTATCAACATTGACTCTCTGCTCAAAAATTTACATGTCAATATTGTGCTACCTTTTTTGTCCTACTTCCTGCCAAAAATTTTTATTTTTTGCACTTTCACAATACGGTGTTTTCTTTTGCTATGGATAATATTTAACATATAATCCAGCCGAACGTTCTTTGCTTGCTGTTGTAGCTTAAGAGAACCGGGTTTGTTAACAACTGTGTTTGGATTTCCATACCATAACATATGCAAGTTTCTATCATTTTTTTAAATTTAAATACACTTACTTGGAGGTAGATAATCTGCCTATATTGTGTAATTTAAGTTATCTTCGAGGTTGACCTTATTTTTTTTAATATAAAATAAGCATTGATGTGGGATGATGCATGTATTTGGGAAAACTTTCTTTAATGATATTTTTAATATCTGATCAATATGTTATTGCATATTTCATGTAAAGCTCATTTCAGATATCGATTATATGTTGATTTAAAGTTTTTAACAGCATTCCAATTTGTATTGTAAATAAGGCTATGTATAATGCTACAAAGTTTTGTTGGCCTACCCAATAGTTTACTACAAAATAATACCATCCGCTTTTTTACGATAATCTTTCTTACTCTCCCTACACTGTAAATTAAACGAAAATCCGTTATAATTAAAAGTTATTTAAAAAAATTGTAATAATCTTCTACGTCTCTCTTATTATCATTTATTTTCAAGCAATCTTTATTCTATTCAAAGTAACCTTTAATTCCCATGAATGACGATTCTGTACTAAAACATTTGAACTATATTTTTATCGTTGAATTTTCTTTTATAAAATTGTTTGTGCATTATTCATTAAATAAATAGTATATAATTCAAATTAACGAAAAACTTTTATTGGGACAAGAATTTAAAGTAACTCATCTATATTTTTCAGGATCTTCTTTTTATCCTAATATGTTTTTAAATATATGAATACCCTAAAACCAGCTTTCAGGAAAGCTCCCTGAATCTAAGACCACGTTAAATAAGTGAACAAACATTGGCAGCAGTTCATTTAACGGACTCTTTGTACATTCGTTCATGATTTTCTTAGAGCTTGTTGCCTTTCCTTTACCTGGCTAACTGACAGTTGAATAAATTTCCTCTCCAGTGCCAGGCCTATTTAAAAGATTTTCTACTTCATTTTTTAGATCACTAAAAATAAAGATCAACCTCTTCTCTTAATTCGTCCAATACTGATACTAAGATAACGGACAAATTTTGCCAATTTTGACAAAATTCTAAATTTTAATACTGATTACATCATCAATAATATTTACAATTATATTCTTTTATAACCATGAAAAGTTTTATATATACAGTTGTGCAGCGTTTCATTAGTTGATAACCATATTTCTAATAAGGATAAATTATTACTAAACTCTATGTCAGAGTTTGCTGGAATGGGTAAATACGTTGTGAAAGAAAAACAGTCTACCATATTCTTATAAAATAGTATTAATTTTGTAGATTGAAATAAGTGCAAGTAACTTGCTGTAATACTTTTTATCAATCGCGATGTGTTTTAAGCTGTGTCGAGTTTTTAATTCTCTACGGGATTTTACATTATAAAATTAGCCATTTATTTGTCGAAAGTGGCCAATTGCACGCGCTAGCGCGAGACCGGGAGTATACGTCAACGCTGCGTAATAATTAAGTAATTTAACTAGGATTAATTAACCTGCAAAAATTGCTTTGTGGCACACCTGAATAGAATTTATAAGAAATTCTTCTTATATGTATCACAAGAGGGGGTTCGAATAAAAAAATGAGTGCAATTTTTCAAATTACTTAATGTAGGTCAAACTTCAGCGCTCCCGCCAAAACAAAGATGGCCAACCTTCAACGTTAAATCGCCGCAGAGAAATTCAGGGGCAGATAATAGTATGTAAAACACTTTTGAATAGTGTAAAGCATGAACCGTTAACCGTGGGATAATTCTTTCTTTTGATTTAAAATAAATTCAAATGCGGAAACGCACACATAATTTGATAAAGCCCGAAATTTGCACTCCAGAAAAGCTTGACATTGAGTATAGTAAGTTGTATCAAGTCATATCAAATACGAATGCACTAATTAAACAGCAGGAAGGATCTTTCAGAAAAATAAACATAAAGTAAATTCATACTCAAACATGTCACCTGTTTCAAGCAGATACTATATCCCAAACAAATATGTCAATCGTTTCATCAGGAACTTAAAAGCCTCGTTTCCAATTGAATCATTGCTTTGTTTTTCGAAGCTATCATATAGTGAATTTAAAAAAAAAAATTCATGCTCCCATAAAATCACATGTTATGAACTAAAGATCTTTTTTTCTTATATGAGAAGTTAGCAAGAGCGATAAAAGAAAGTCACACATTCTAATTGAATATATGATAACTTTATTTCAGCACCCAGAAATCAAATCAACCAACAATCTTCCTTCATTGATGGATCCATGATCTATGGAAACTCTATAAAAGAACAGAAATATCTGCGCCTTGGAAAAGGTGGTATGTATTCATTATTTCCATTTCCTTAAGAAAATGTACGAAAGAAGGATGTTGATATTACAATAACTGCCAATATTGAAAAAATCTTCAAAATTTCTCTAAAAAAATGTTAAATAGTAAAGCGATAATTTGTGAGTGTAACTTTTTGATAAATAGAAATATATGAGATTTACTTATATTCTAGGTTTACTGAAAATGACGGATAGAGGCTACCTTCCTCATTTTCCTGACGGAGATTGTATCCTCGAATCAGCTGGGGATTATTGTTTTGGAGCAGGTAATACATTTAATTCTATTCAAACATTGAGAGTTCTACTATACTCTATGTCAGAGATTGTTGGAACGGGAAAAAAGGTTATGAAGGAAAAACTGTCTGCCGTATTCTTATAAGATAGTGTTTATTTTGTAGATTGAAAAAAGTGCAAGCAAGTTGCAGAAATACTTTTTAGCAATCACGAAGTATTTTAAGCTGCGCCGAGATTTTAATTCTCTACAGGGATATAACATAGTAAAATCAGCCATTTTTTAGCCGGAAGTGGCTCTTTGCACGCGCTAGCCCGAGACCGGGAGTACGCATTGTCAACACTGCGTAATGTATAACTAATTAAACAAGGATTAGATAACATGCAAAAATGGTTTAAGGCGCACCTGTTTGAAAATTTAAAAGTAATTTTTTATATGAATAGTGAGAGAAGGTCCGAACAAAAGAAATGTGCGCAATTTTTTAAATTACTTAATCTAGGTCAAACTTAAGCACTCCCGACAAAAACGAAGATTGTTGACTCTCAATGTTAAATTTTCGTAGAAAAATTCAGGGGCAGATAATTAATATTATGTAAAACGTTATTGCATAGTGTAAAACACAAGCCGTTAACTGTGGAATAATTCTTTCTTTTGATTAGAAATAAATGCAAAGGCAGAAAATCGCATGTAATCTAATATAGCTCGAAAATCACGCTCTACAAAAGCCTGACATAGAGTATGGTTTTGGAACTCGACTTTTATTATATGTTTTGATTCTAATGCTGGTGATGAGAGGTTGCTCCTTGAAATACGTAAACAGCATTATGAAATTCACAATATTGAGACAACATCGGTAATTCTGAATATATTTCATAGTAAAAATATTTCTTAGGTTTGCATCAAACTCTTTGATACCGTAGCTTTACCAAGTATGGCTATCACACTATTTGATACCTACTAGCTGTAAAAAGTCTTGCTATCAATTTGACACCAACTAGCATTACCAAGTCAGGCTATCACACTATTTGATACCAACTAGATGTAACAAGTTGGGCTATCTATTTGATACCTACTAGCTTAACCAAGTCAGGCTATCAAGCTCGTTTGTTGGTCTGTTATGTTTATCTATGTTCTTCATTTTTTCGGATGATTGTTGGATGATATTTGTGATGTGGGATTAAGTATTTTAACGACTTTTTTCGCATCACGATATGATTTTGTTAACTTTTAACTTTAAACAAAAATAAAATGCAAACTCAAAACAGAGGCAAAACGTGTCCTGGGGACACAGATGACCCCGCTCGGCAAACAGGAAGTAGATAGACGACAAATCTGAAAAGGGGAGACACGGTACAACTTACCA
>JARWCS010000004.1:2883486-2904004 GCA_034783895.1 Geukensia demissa
TAAAATGGGCGGAGTTTCCTTAACTTAAGTGTTTCCTTAGCAAAATCTTAACTTAAGTAGTTTTATGAATACGGGCCTAGGGTCCGTATTCATAAACAATCTTAACTTAAGTGTTCATTTGACTAAGATTTTCCTAAGGATTTAAAATCTTAGTGGTATTCATAAAGCATCTTAAGTTCTCCCTTAACTATAAGGAATACTTATAAAAGTATTTGCCAATACGGAACTCCTCCCAGCTATACCAGTCAATAATATGTAATTATATCAACAATTATTCAAGATGCCTATTTCGGATTAAAAATTCACAAAAGTTATGTTTGCTTAGTTTAACAAAATTATTGAACTGGAACGATAATTTATTGCGCTGTAAGAGTTTTTTGTGCGAAGTCTGCAGATTGATAGGACTGAGATACACTTTGTTTAATTGAACAACTGCCTATTTTATTAACGAACTTCAGGGATTCATCCCCAACAGATGAAAAAAAATGAAATAAAGTAAAATTGTATTATTCATAAATTTGAGTTGAAAACCTATATGTGTATTTTACATCCCCTCAATTCAATCCTGGGTCCACCCATCAATGATCAACACAGACCTTCCAAAACTTAACAATAATTTGATTGTGAATCTTGGAAAAAGTAATTGCTCAAGAACAAATATTCTGTCTTCCATAAGTATATGTAATATTTTGAAAAAGGTTGCCTCACCATCTTTAAAAACACATACTAAGTTATGTCGCGATATTCAAAAAAATACTACAGTAGGTATTATTTCAGCCATGTTCACGATGAGAATAAGTTTAACAGTAAATTAAAAAGGGGATGGACATGCAGGCCTTAGGTCAGGGAATGTAATTGCCCCAAGATCGAAACTTGTGACTGTTTGGGTAGGGCGGGGAAATTCAACCCTTGCAACTAGCCGAAATTTAAAACACGTTTTGAATTTTTGCAGAGCGTGATATTTATACCAACGCAGAACGACTTTTACATCACATCCAACCAACGTTGATTTTTTTTAGATATCCACAGAATATCAAAAACTGATAATATAGCGCATCTGTAATCGGCCAAAGGAGGGGAGGTAATGTATAGAAATAAGCTTTTTCGGTTTTTGCACCAAAAGTTAAACGAAATGACAATGAAAATGTGTTAAGATAAAGATATATAGGCACGCTTGCTTATGATCTTACGATCGCTATTTTGACCAATGTAGGTTTCGTGGAGTAAATCAACAAAGAAGGCAAAAATAATTCAATTTTGTGCGTTTTTCCAGGTATGAAATGTATTAATTGCAGCTGATATATATTTTGAATTGTAGACATTGTTTTACTTAAAATAAATATACTTTGTAAAAGTTAAGGTAGGTACCTAGCTACCTTAAAGTTAAGGGAAAACTTAAGTGAAATCTTAGTTTAAGTGGCTTTATGAATACCACTTAAGTATTGTGGGCGGAGTTTCCTTAATCTAAGATTTTCCTTAGGAAATACTTAAGTTAAGATGTTTTATGAATACCACTTAAGTAAAATGGGCGGAGTTTTCTTAACTTAAGTGTTTCCTTAGCAAAATCTTAACTTAAGTAGTTTTATGAATACGGCCCCAAATCCCTAGTTTGCCAAACGTAAATCTGGTTTAGGAATAAAGGCTTCGTGTCAAATGGCGTCCACATACCGACCCTTCCGGACTACGTTGCCCTACTGCTGTATTGTTGGAATCTTCTACACTGTTATTATATAAAGCATGACGTCATCAACACCTTGAAGAAAATTGCTAAATTATTGGGGATTATTGACTTAGTAAACAATAAAAAGGTTTCCTAGTTCAACAGAATTTAGATAGAATTATAAATTATTCCATTTTACTACCAGCTTATTGTCAGTCGTTCACTGACTCGTTTACTAATGTAGAAGCATCACAAAAATAAGAAGTCTAAATAGCACGTGACATGAGTTCACCATACGGTGCGGCAAAAGTGAAACAATTATCAACATTTTGTGAATTATTATATACGTTATCAATTATTTCACGGCCCGTGACATTGTTATCGTTTGTTTTGTCAGCTTAATTCAAAGAAGTAAAATACCCCAAAAGAAAAGTATAAACATCTATGGATAAAAAAAATTATCTCTCTAGTTCTCAGAGCCTCTTTCTTCTCTTTTTAGGGACCACACTAAAATTTTCAATGCGTTTTTGTATAAGAAAAATGTAATTCTGCTGTAAAAACGAGAAAAAATGCAACATACCAGCTTCATCATTTCCTACAGAGTTTTGTCTGTGAATCAGATATTGAACTTTGCATGGCATTTCCACAGGATAGGTAACTAAATTATTGATCAACTTGGACATGAAAAAATAGATATAAAAACAACATTTACCACTTACATCTGTATATAGGTAATGATACAGGAAATAAACTGAACACCGATGAAAACGCAACACGTTTTTCTCCCTCATGTAAAATTAATTTTGGTGTTAATGATTCTTTAAACATTAGAAAATAGAGTAACAAAATGTTTTAATGATACATTTTGTTCCCCGTAAAACAATCAAATTTTATGGAATCGGTGGTCTTAAATAATTTTTTGAAATGCGTTTTTATTTTGACACATCTTGGATAATAATTAAAAAAACATAAAACTTTTGAGATGATGCTTTGATATGTCATTATTAATGTTTTAAATTCGATGTAAAAATTAAGTTTTGCATTTTAGGTCGAAGAAAAAATAGAAATTTGCTAATTTGCAGCTACATGTATTACAATGACCCTAATCATCATACAAAATTTTGGGAAAATTTAAATATTTTTTATAGTTTTATTGAATTGAAATTGACACAATGAAAAAACATTATCGGTAAACTTAATTTTTAAAGACTATTATAATAATAAAACTAATTTAAATAACTGATTTTCATTGTAATTGTTTCATTATTTCTGCCTGTCAAGGTTGTTCTGTCCAGAGTATTTAATGTACAATACAACTTGCTGTTGTTGCTGCCATATTTATGTGGCAACTGGACACAGTGATCTACAATGTATGTGTATTCTTCATGGTTCTTTTATACAAACAATACTGGAGAAATATTTGTTTCTATTAAAGAAACTCAATTTCGCTGCATTACAATAATATCAAATCCAAATAAAATAGTTTACTTATACCGCTGGTCTTATTATTGTCTCTTGTTGTGTCAGCAATGAGTTAACAGTCTGATGAAGACGGCCCCTAATCAATGGCGGACCAGTTCCGGGTGTTACTAATACCACATTTAAACAGCAAAAGCAAAAACGCTTAAAAATAAAAAGTTATAATTGTCTGCATGTACATAACCGCCCTCTCACGCTGCATCAGAATGGTAGGAGAACACATCTATAGTGTACCATTTGAAGAGAAAGCAATAGAATACAGGCGAGAACCACATCACAACTGATGGTACTAAGAACAAAAGAGGTCTCTATAACGATGTCTGAATACCAGTTAACAAACACAACTGATCTAAGTTGTACCAAAATTTTTGTCATTCTAAAAGAATGAGTTTAATATATTTTAATCTCTTGAACATACAAAACAACGATTTCTTGTCTGTACACCAACTCCAATATGCTTTAAATAATTTAGTTGCTTTTGTTGTCGAGTGGACGTAGACTTGAAATCTGTCTGGTTAATTTTGAAGAATAATAGCGCACATTTAAATTCAAAGAGGGTTGAACATATTTTGGTGTATTTAATCTTAAACATGGACGGCAATATTTTCAAGTGTTTGTTATTCCATGTTGTGTTCATCGATATGTCACAAGATCTGGCTACCAGAAAGGATATTGGCTTTTCTGCAGGTTATTTTTTTTAATTTAGATTTTCCAACGTTTGAGACTTAATGTAATTCATTTTAGATGTTGATTGTTACTAGAACAAAATTTAACATATTCCGTTAGAGATTCGCGATGTATTAAAAATTGAATTTTAAAAATTTTAACTAGAAACTTTGTGTTTTTATATACACTTTAACTTAGTGTTTAACTGTAGATTACTTTTTTGATCAAATAAAAATAACAGAATTGGATATAACTTTTAACTGACCTTATTTTGTGCTTTGAAGACTGGCGTCGAAGAAGTATTGTATCTTTTTGATGAGATTTTTGAAGAAATGCGTATAATTTAGGTTTTTAGATTATAAACCCAAATATTTAATGATATTGTAATTTATATCTTCATATTCGACGTTTTGTGATTATCAATATTTGACTTAAGCCATCTTTATTGCATGATTATCTGGATACATCTTATCCACCTTAAGGGTATCATTTCTCCCTTTATTAAGTTTACTAGAAATTTCTGGAAATAGGCAAACTATTTTTTGTATAATGATCCTATTATATTTTTTCAAGATTACTTACCATCTGCAAATAAATCAGTACTGTAATAATCGTAATCACAAAATACATTAAATAGTTTTAAAATATCACAAATTTCTACAAAACTTTTATACCATAAACGTTTTCACACGTTTCATTTATGTTTTTTAAACTTAAGATAAGATCCCATCTCTGATAAAGTATGCTGTTAAGAAGATCATTACCCATTACGTATGACAACAATTTTTGGTATTTTATGTACGAGTTATTAATATTCCTCTCTGAAATTTAGTTTTTTGTACTTTTTCACTTCTGCATTTTTTCTGATCAGCAAAATTTAAACGATAACTAGAATAATATAACCATTTTACAAATATTATTAGGCGGTGTCAATATAATGAAGCAATTGCTTGAATATAATTCAAAAGTAGTACAGTTTTCCTTGAATTTTTTATTCTGAATTTTAAAGAAAGATAATTGGTTAGTCACTGGATACAAAAAAATATATAAATTGCAATATTTATGTGCGAAAGTTCAAGAAAAATCTGTTTGATGTGTTAGTAATAAGAAAAACAAAAATAGTCAGTGGCAAGGAAACACCATCAATTAAAATAAATTACAAATTGATTTGTGTATTTTTTGTTGCTCATGAAATAGTGGGAATCAAAAGTAGGAAATATTAACATATTTTACTTGGAACGCAATTTTTATGTTTTTCGGTTAAACTCTTCATAATGCCATTGAACGCACTTAACGATTGAAGTTATATTTGCTATTTTTTAATATTATTTTAAATAAATATTCAATAAATTAGTAAAATTAACAACACATACCCGTTATTTATAAATTAATCTATGATTTTCCACTGAGTGTCCATATCCAAACGAACTGTTTTATTTGTGTAATGAATATGATATTAATATACTTATAGAACTAAAAAAAGAAAAATTCGTTTATATTGAAAGAACATTGCTAGCAATACTTCATTAAAATGTATGTGTGAACGGGAATATGCAACTCACATGGATGTTTCAAT
Organism: Geukensia demissa; assembly: GCA_034783895.1. Taxonomy (NCBI): domain Eukaryota; kingdom Metazoa; phylum Mollusca; class Bivalvia; order Mytilida; family Mytilidae; genus Geukensia; species Geukensia demissa. The sequence goes on from JARWCS010000004.1 coordinate 2,888,868, forward strand.
AAAAAAAATCGGAATCGGTTTTGACTTCCGTGCAGATATGACTGGCTTATCGGAGTTAACCGTCAGCGCTAAAACTTTGAGGCGGAGCTTAAAAAAGGTTTCATTTCAAGGATTGGTTTAATTTTTATGTCAGTGGCCAAGTTTTAATGGATTTTAGGGAAAATCATTGGACCTTTTACCAAGTGTAAACAAATTAAAGTAATAAAACTACCTATTAAGGATTTGTTTGGATTATTTTGGGGAATTATCGATGAATATTGTATGTGTGATTAACTTGATACCCGACGATTAGCTTGCCAGTCTTGGTTCACAAAAGTAACCAGATCACCTCAATATTCAGAATAATCCAAAGACAGGTCTGTGTAAGATGTTACAACTTTAAAAAGGAGAATTTTATTTAGGTACCCCAATATTACTTGAACATTGTCGTTTTTCAGAAGAGCACATTGTCGTTTTTCGGAAGAGCCACAGCAGACGACGCAAATCTTCTCGAGCCGAGCAAGAGGAGCACGTCAATAGTATACGCCTTATACTGCACAGTATCGTTACATAGACAAGAATTAACATATTAGAAAGGAACGTTCAATAGAAAGGATGCAGCATTTTCCTTATCATTACCACAATGAACAGTTGGCTTGTCTTCGGAATTATCAGCTCGGATTACTGGCAGCAAATAGTCAGCCCAACTCTTCTTTGTTCACTATTGAAAACATCTTATCACCAAGACCAATACAGCATCCGCCAAGACCAACGCCATTTCCTTTGCCCAGCATGTCTCAACTTCAGAGAGACTGTTTTGGTAAGTTGAAAATATCAAAGTACAGTTTTATTGGAACAAATTTGTAAATTGAAGACAAACACCGCAGAAAATTTATCTTCTGTTTTAAGTAATATAACTTTTATACTTACTGTATACGACTGGGAATGAATTGAAAAGTAAATATCCTTTTCTCAAATATTACAATATTAACACTGGGAGTAATATACTATAATAAACATTGTAATTAGTTTGTAATTAAGTAGTATCTTTCAAATGGAATGCCGACGGTAAATAAATAAATAAAACAATTACGGTTAAATTAAATATAAATATTTTAAAATTACTTTTAATAAACATGACAAAACTGCATAAATATTTTGGCTTATTTTAAATTGGAATCTTTCATTCCCTATAAGTCTGTGAAAGGAAAAGGTGAAAGCACCACAAATTAGGTAAAATTACCGCTTTTTCTAAATACATTAATATGTATTGTATGAGACAAACTTATGTGAGGTATTAATTAATTCATAAATTTAATTTAATTTTTGCTTATTCATAAGATAAGAAATTCACACAAACGCATGAAATTTAAATTTGAATTTAATAGCTTAGCAAAATCTTAAGGTGGATCTGCAGAACGTGATGTGGTAGAGATAGGAAGACGGTTTTTTAGATCAACTTGATATTCTTCAATTAATCGGTGATCAGAAATTCAAAAATTATCGTATAAAATTACAAACGCATTAGCCATTTTATACTAAACTTTTCATTGACTTTATTATAAGATTTAAACGTAAATCTTTTAACTAAGTTGTTTGATCGCCATGTCGTTACTCCTGCGGCCAACGCTGATTTCTATCTCAAAATCGGGTACGTTATAAAATCAACATTAAAATACACTTTAAGAAATAAAATCAAATTTTTGGTTTAGGAGACTGAATATGCTTATGTTTGAAGATTTTAATATAAATGATAAGATTAATCGCTTCTCATTTCGTCTGAGATTAATAACAAGGAAATATTATTTAATTAAAAGGTACCCGATTTTCACAGCTCGTAAATAATTCTCCAACTTATTAATCATTTTTAGAAAAGAAAAAAATATTTGAGATATCCACGAATCCGCAGTCATCAAACAGTACATACCTTAAGAATCATCAACAATCTATTTTTTTTATAATTTGGTGTTAAAAAGATGTAAATAAGTCGCTGTCACTTAGGATTAACGGTATAATGTTATATTACAGATAAATTGCGGATTACACTATTAAGCTGTTAATCAAATAGTGTCAAATTTTAAATTATTTAACTTCCCAGCAATTTGGATTTAACATCCAAAAAGTTTGATTTTACAGATAAAACAATTTAAAACGAAAATATCTAGAAAATTTTGAGGTTCAATTATGTATGCCATATATGTAAAACTAATATTTGTATAAAGTTTTAAATTACGTTTTTACCACAAAAAAATTGTGCAAGTATAAAAAATAACGTTTTATTTACGGGGGAAAATAGTCTCAAATTTTATTTTTAGACATGAATACATAGGTTTTTAGTTGATTTTGTATCCGAAATTATGCAACGTTTAATGGTATATGTATCTGATCCAGCATCTGACATGTTTTATAAATTAGATACTGTTCTTTTGTAATGTCATATATGTTATGTAATTAAAAATTTCACTGAAAAATAATTTCACGAAGCAATCGTATTTAATGTTTTTCAGAGAATAATAAGCAGTCATTGTATTTGAATTGCTATCAAAATTTTCTGTAAAGGATGTTCATATCATGGAAATTCTATATCTTCATGTTCAAATTTAATGTACACAAAACGAAATTTGCCACGGTTTAAATCAAAACATATATCATTGGAATTTTCTATTTGTTGCCGCAACTCTCCATACAGTTAAAATTTCAGTTATCCTCAGCACAAAAAAAGAAAATTACATTACAAATTTTTAACATTTGCTACTGTCTCAAAATGTAATTTAACAGTATTAAAAAATGTCATAAAATCCCATTGAAAGGTTATTTTTGTCATGTCTTGTTACCAAAGATCGTTGTTTGAATGAAGCAGATTTACATCGTCGAAAAAAAATTACATTACACCCTTAATATTTGTTACTTCAAGTTAAATTGAATTTTATCTATTGTCTAAAGCTGAAGCTGCGGCAAAAATAGAATTCTAACGATATTTAATATGATATATTTCATTGCTAAACTTTAATACGGTTTCACATTTATTGTGGAAATTCTTAAGCTCTGGATTTGCAATATGATAGATATTCACATGCTAATAGATACTTGTAAGAAGGGGTACCAAACAGTTGAAAGAAACACAACAAAAATGTACTACTTGTATATAAAAGAAAAAAAATGTATTACAATATGAAAATAACTGTTGTTAAATGTTTGAAGAAAATAAGTAAAATATCTGGGAGTATTTATTAATTTTTAATATACAGATTTTCTGTGGGCCAATATTTTTATTATTATTATTATTATTATTAGTTAGTTATTTAATTTCTTAATAGGCACATACGTATTTCGGATACATTTTTGGCAAAAAATAATATCAAACCTTCTACTGAAGCATCTCATGACATTTGACAACGGTTTTTGTTCAATAACTTAAATCAAATATAACTTGCATATTTTCTCTATTTTTCATTTAAAATTGGTGGAATTTTTACAAGAAACGTTCTTAAATATATATGAAAAATTGATAAGAAAAAAATAAAACAAATTGATGAAATATATAGAAACAAACAACAAACATGAAAATTCGGAAACCAAGGATAATCATTTCATTTTCACGTTTTAGAACTGCAACATATTTTAAAAACTATGTATTACCACCTTTCTTAAGGGAGAAATTCGTCTAAATGAAAATAAATCCGCATGACTGTAAAACAGTTCCCACCGAAATAAAAAACACCAACTGAAAACTTAAAGTAAATTTCACATTTTTTATCTCATTTGCTGTAAAATTTCTTTCTTTTTATTGTATTGCAGTAAGATATCACTATCCCTTTCACGGATTTTTGAATGCGCTGGATTTGGAGAAAATGGGACAAAAAAGAAAGCGGAGACATCGAACAATATTTACAGAGGAACAATTAGAAGAATTGGAAGGAACGTTCCAGAAAACGCATTATCCCGATGTAATGCTGAGAGAAGAGTTAGCTCTGAAAGTGGATCTAAAAGAAGAACGTGTTGAGGTTTGTATAGATCATGGACAGCAGCGTCAATGTGTTTGAGAGATATTAAAACAAAAAGTTCGAGAGGAAATTTGACAAAAACTGTTTTTACCTCGTGAGGTTTATTAAAGACCGAATTTTGATTTTTTAATAGTTAATTAAAGTTGATTTAGGATTGAAGGTATTGTGGGCCCAGATTATCGAATGTTTGTATTTGACGCACCCTCTCTGGTATAACACCTGTCTAAGGTACTTAAAATCCAGAATATAAAAAAAAAAAGAATAAAATATATCAAAAGCCGCTTAAAGAGGTGCCAAACGGAGAGTATTTAAAAATAACTGAAACATTCACTCAAAATGGGTTGCAAATTTCCTCAAAAACCATCGAGGAAAGTTCATAAAATTGGCTTTAGTTAAATTATGGGTTCAAATCCACCGATTTCTCTGTTGGCTGGTATGATTGCCCAAATATCCATAACCACAATAATGAAAAAAACCTTCAATCAAACAAAAGTCGAGGCGTTATGAATATGGGATAGTTTTAAACAATTCATTAATGTCCGTGAATAATATTGTCATATACCTTCTGGGGTTTCATTCCCCCATTTTTTAATCATTTTTTTATATTATGACAATTGAAAATTCGAATACTTGCCAGTAGTGGGAATTGTTTCTTCTTTTTAATAAACTTTTAAACCTATTTAAATAGTTCTGCCACTTTTATAAATGACTGATCCCAATACTGTATTCACCATTGATCATTTCTTCCTATAGTTTATCAATAGAATGCAGTCATGTGAAATTTTAAATTACAATTAAAGAAGTCGAACTATAAAGAGTTTTGAAAATCCAGACTTATTCAGAACAATCATGATCTCCACAAAACAGTCACAAGATCTAGTGTACGATCGGGTTGGCCTGTCTGTCTCGCGCCCTTCAAAGCATCTGGACAGGTAGTCATCTACACTCCTGCGTCCTTCAAAGCTTTAAAATATATTTATCGAGGGAGTTTACTTGTACTTGTGTTCAAGAAAACAATTTACATAATAGTTTGCAAGCTTGTAAGTTTAATGTATACGACATTGAACCAGTTTAATTATAATAATTTTTTTTTATGTCTTTCACATTATTATTTTCACAACTTCCATTAAAAAATTTAAAAATTTTCCACTGCGCATGACAACAAACGATTTTTTTTCATTTCCCACAATCCTGTACTCTTTATGGATGTTTTCAATAGCGTCTCCTTTGTACTCAATATTTGATTTGTTCTACAAAAAAAAACTTATTTTCGCAGATCGCTAAATCGTTTTTAATTCACTAAAATGAGAACTAGTCTAAATTAAAGGTTGAATAATGCACATTAGTCTTCGGTTTGGAACGATTAATAATACTTTTATTTTTTTAATTTGTGAAAAAGTTGTGAATTAAGTACATTACGCTGGAAATGTGTTCCGTTCCGTAAAATTTCTGAACAGCTTCAGTTTGAATTTAACTCCTTTTATGTTTTTGTAATTACCATCAGAAACTAGTGTTCTAAGATCCGTTTTGGCAAATGACTGTTCTTTCCGGCTTAGTGAGTGAAAATGGGATTATCAATCATTTTACTCTAAAATTCATTGAGACATAAGTTCTGAAATACCAGAAAATCACGCTTTGATCATTAAAAGACCATCACAACGACTGGTTCTTTAGAATTAAACAAAAACGACAAAGAAACATTACTTTAACGAGCAAGTTATACATACGAAGGCTTTTAAGGCTAGAATGTAACTCCTTTATTGTCCCTGTCAATACTATCTGCTAATATTACGGCCAAATTATTTTTAGAACGCAATAGTCAAGTATATAATACAAATATATGTGTAGTTAAAGAACTGATTTGTCTAGCTCTTCATTACATGTTTTGTCTAAATAATCATCTTGGCCGTGGAGTTTTAGTAGCCAAATTCATGCCGTCTACAAGTAACTAGCAAGGGCTTATGAACCAAATATTAGGAAGACTCTTCAAATCAGCATTGTTTGTTTGTCTTACAATTAGACAAGGTTGACAGACACTAAGTACAATTAGACAAGGTTGACAGACACTAAGGTTGACAGACACTCTACATGTTACTGCTCAAACAACTTATAAGTGTCATTTTTTGGAAGGAGATAAACGAGTATTTTCTGTGTAGCCATCAAAACATTTTGCTGTATTTTTAATGCATTTAATAGTATTCAAGGGATTCATGGCTTCTTTTCAAGTAAAGCCTTTGATATATGACCTGAAAGACATTTATGAATAATTAAAATCGTGTATACAAAAAGTCAAATAATCCGTTTTCTTGCGTAACGACAATTGCAAAAGGTATATTCGACTACAAAACATTTCAGCCCACCTGGTCTGCAATCTGTTTTGTAGACCATGCGGAATTTTCGTCGGTTACTTTAAACCTTGGTCTAGATTGCTTGTACTTGTAAAACAAGTTAACATAAACTAGAAAAAGTCGATTGGAATATAGTGTGTTGTCTGGGATTAATTTGGTATGTTGATGAAACATGATTTGAAATGACATCGGTCTGTGAAGATCGATTTCTATATTCACATTTCTTGTCCATTTTCTTGTGGCAAACAATCTATTTGCTCATATAACGTAAATGGTCTTGTCCTCATCAACATGATTCATAGCAACGACTCTTACCACACAAACACGTTAAACTCAGTTTGAAGTGATTGTTTAGGGAATGGGATCTCTCAGTGTTTTCAAAACTGACGAAATATGTTTTTCTATTATTGCAATAACCCTATTATATTCACTGACTGCTCAAATGAAGACTGTCATTCATTGAAAACACAATTTTGATTACATTGGTATTTTTTAAGAGGAAAACTGGTGTTATATCATTTTCCTGTACACTTTTCGACATTTCCACATTTTTTTTTAAATGTGAAATATCCGCTTAAATGCTGTAATGAAAAAGTAGGTAATTCATTGTTATTGCAAATTCGTTGCTTTTCTAAGAGCGTTATAGGCATAAAAATGGAAAAAAATATATGACAACATACGTTACAATATTTATAAAGTATTTGTGGAATAATAACATCGTGTTGAAAAATAAATCAATAACTAAAGAATAAAGTAATTGAATAATAAAACGTTCCAAATTTAATTACAAGCTTTGTTTTACACGAAACAAAAATATTTCAGATAAGAAATGATGTTACAAGATGTCTACGGCTAAATTGTTCTAGTAGAGCACGGAAATCACAAATGAACAATCAGAAAAGATCTAATATGAATGATCCAACACAAAATAATCTCACTAATGGGAATTACTTTTACACCGCCATATCTAGAGCACACGATCTGTGAATTACCAAAACTGAATCCAAATCGTAACAATCAAAGATTTGTTTCAAGACAAGCTGACTGGAAAGAGAATTTTGTTTAAGTCACTTAGGAACTAACTTTGCGTGGAATATAAACTTTAAATGAGGCTTTTATACTTTATAATAAAGTAAAATAGCTAACCCTGAAGTGGCTATATATGAAAACGTTTCAAAGAGTGTAATATTACAGATCATATCACAAAATGCTTTTCAGCGTTACTCGAGAGGGTAAAGACAAAATTAAGAGCTATCGAGATGAAGATAAAAGGATATTTCTTCAAATTACCCATATCAAAATGAAAACATGGATATTATCATAACTCGTATTGTTAAAACCCAATTTCATTTATGATAAACCGTGTAAGAATTTTAAATACATCATCATTTGCGATTATCGCTTTAATGTATTGTCATTGCTAAATGGAAAAGCAGCATATTAGCATAAAAATATTAAACCTTGATAATATATTAGGCGAGACCAAAAGGACGTCAAATGATAAAATCCACGAGGACAGAAAGCCTTTATAGATGTAAGATTATGTGAACCACCGCCTAAGTTTTATCAACTTTTTATTAAAATATTATATCACTGAAACAAGTGACGGGTCAAAACAGGAAACCATATTAAATATCAGTTACCTACAAAGAAAGCTAAATAATAGTAAATTCATGAGCATTATAGTAGCTGTAAAATTAATGATTTCGAGCTGATCCAAGGAGCTATATATAATAAATATTAGTGTAACAAACCTTTATGGATACAACACAAGCATCTCAAATACTGCCAACAAAAATCTAAAATTGTGAATTATTTTCATTTTTAAATCATATCTGAATTTTCCATACAATTTTATGACTGACAATAAATACTGCAGATAATTATAAATAAAACATCAAAAGGATAACTACATTTCAATTGCAAATATAATGATATTTTAAATAAAAATATTTGTACATCAATAGTTATTCCTCAAAAACCCCAAATACAAAAAGCACTGTCTAACTCATCTGCTGCAAATGAACTTTAACCTGTGTACAGGCTGCCTTTGATTTTTTAAGGGGAGGGGGTGAGGTCTCAATTTTTTTTATAGAAAATTTAGAAATAACTTATTTCCACCGAAAAAAAATTCGCCATCGAAGAAAGAATGATAATAAGGTGATACAGTAATAAAAAACGTATAAATATTTTAAATTGATATCCAAGTCATGGGCAAAGTGCCTTTAACAATCCAACAAGAGAGCTAATTATTTAGTTTATAGATAAACCTTTTAACAGTAAATGTTTTGGGCAATATCTGATGTGATCAAGCATGGAATTTGGGCAAAATTCAAATTTATTCCATGCTGAAATAATTTGTAGCTTTTTATAATGTTAGTTATTGTTAGATTCTAACTTAGGTGGACTTGGATGGTACTTTTAAAATCTTGTTCAAACAATTCAGATTACATGTTTAATGAGAACGTTTGGGTTTTGGCAATCTTTAGCCTGATTTGGACTTTATTATACTTAAAACTAATACCAATAGATGTCAAACCTAATTATGAGAGAAAAACTGTAGTTTATCCAGAAAATGTGCAACTTTATCGAACATATAAAACGTTATTGCAATATTTTAAAGCTTAATTAATTGTATAAAATTTTATTTTCGTCGACGTCATTTTTGCGGAAAGTATATTATCCCCACCCACCCCACCCCAAATATAACAGGAACATTGTTACAGTTGAAGCGAAACTACAAAAAATAAGCATTCATTTCTTAAATAAAGCGAGACAAAAAGTGTATAATATAAGCTCGAGGATCACCTTTTTACAGATATCCCTGCCTTTTTCTTCAGTCTACGTTTTTTGTGGACGACTGAGTTCATATCTGTGAATTTTCAAAAATTTTGTTTACCATTTGTACATATTTTCACATTTTAAGGGGGTACCCAACACCTAAGGGAAAAAACTCTGTAAGATCATCTAAACGTTTTAATTAAGTATCTTTGCATCTCAGTGATCAATATTTTTGATAATGAAATTACTATATATCTATTGAAATTTCTTGAAATTTTCACGTTTTCCTTCTTTCATCAAAGTAAATGTCTAAACAAAATATAAAGAAAATTTAACGAGTGGAATTTATTTTCGTGATGGTGTTGGGTACCCCTTTAATTTGACGGAAGTACTTTAACAGTAAAGATAACAATAGGTGAATAGTTACTTCGTAACAAAATGAAAGTAACATAAAAAACCATGCTTTGTGAAAAAAGACGATGCATATCCCGTCATTTTATTCCCAAAGAATAACTCAAGTGGTAATCATTCGTTATGATGATTTACTCAACAAAACGTAAAGATTATCTGCAAAAACAATTATTATATACAGTTCATATACATGTATATCAAATTTTGGTTATCATTCCAAGACATTTCAAGTGCCCTAACCGGCTTCCGTAATATTCAAATTGCTCCAAGATAAAAAAAAATGTTGTTCTGATATACTGCGTTTACATTTTATAAAGAAAAAAGTTTTCTATACAAATATACGCACACAGGAAATTTGAAAATGCTTTTTGTTTGAACTTGATTCAATATAGGAATGAAAAGTCTAAAAAATATTCGGCAGACGGGAAATATCCACATATTGCATTGTATCCATATACATTTTGAATTTATTTGGAATATTTTGTCCTTTTTATTTTCGAAGTCGCTAATATAATAATGTATTTTACGAAAGAATCTTCCTTTGCTTATAGTTGTAAATTATAGATGACCATACAAAGTTGATGGCTATTTATTAAATGACATTCACCCATCAAGAATCTTGGTCCAGCTCTTTAAAAACAAGTTAAAACATTGACTTACAGGCTTTATTTAAAGAATACAGTCTGAATAATGACTAATGAATAATTTTTTATATTAGCTTTGCATCGTGTCTTTAAAATTGACCATAATATTTATTTCACATTTAAGATTGTAGTACAAACTTCTAAATCGTTTCGCCATAGTGACAATAGTTTCCAAATTGCAAATCGCTGTTTGGTTTTAAGTTTTGTGCATTCCAGTGTTGACATTGTCTCAATAATGATGTTATATTGCCACGTTGCTATATTCTCCCATGCATCCTTCTCAGTATGTATATTGTATCTGAATTTCCGTGATAATCACACATTTAGCAGAGGTGGTTCCCCATAATCCTCACATTTCACAATGTACACATCGTTTCTTAACAGATGTGGTTCATGTTTTTTCCTCACACTCTCCCGTTTCACAGTGTACATATTTTGGTGGATGGTTTTATGATATTGTCTTAAGGTCTTTTCTTATACTGTTCATGTCATTCTCAATATTTTGCAGTTTCAGAGGAGTACAGCTATAACTTATGATCATGCTTTCAATTCCTTACCGGTACTACTATCCGAAACGTGCAATTTGTTTTTACACTTACAAAAAACGCCGGAATTTGTTTTTAATATAAATCTCCAATTACTACCCGAACCATTAACGCCCCAAGGTATGCTTCCCTATATAAAACTTTGATAATATTCAAATAAATCGATCACATATTATTCAGGATGATGTACTGAAAGTTATGTATTAAATAAATTCGACAAATTGATTTTGATTTTTTTTTATTCTTGAAAAAAAACCAGGCCTTTTTGTCTGTTTAAAAACAACCAAATCAAGTAAATAATTAAATTTATAACTGCACAATAAGGGTAGTACCGGTATATGCACATTTGGCTGCACACAAATGAAATGAAACAGCAAAATATAGGTGAAAATGGTGGATGACCTTACATGAATCTTACATTTTGCATATTTGTAGCAGATATGGCTAATGTTATCATCTCGTCATTCTTCTGACAGGCATTCTTAGCAGAATATTTGAAATGTGAAAGATTAGGAGAAAATATCGTAACACATCCAGATTGGTTGAAAGTTCAAGTCTAGAGGTTTTAACAAAGCCTTCAAGTATCCCACTCCTTTTGGTGAGCTCTGAATCGCAAAACTAAATGACCTGTGAGCCAAATACCGAAATGTTAATATTCAAAAATTAAAATAAATTATTTAAAAAATCCAAAGGACGTCCCACTGACTGGAGTCCTGACATCAGTTGGCTCATTCATACACACAGGGTTAAACATGTCTTCTTGTATCTACTCCTTTTTTTCCAAGGCAAAAAGATAAAAACAAAGAATTAATAACTGACACAGTAAAAACATTCTATTTACACAGAAATATAGCTGTACGATAACATTTAAATCAAATACATGTGAAAAGGATGTATTTCCTCAGATCTCTTACTACTAAAAACAGGCTCAGCGTGTTTCGGTTGACAAACGTCATCAAGCCTCTAAAAATAGGAAGTAATCAAATACTTCAAAAATCGGCACTACTGTCATATTTCACATGTTTACATCTGGCCCCATCCTTCTTTATACATTAAGTGTATAATTCATGTGATATGTGTCCTGTCACCTTTCTCATATTCTCTTGTCACTCTACATTATACAGTGTTCTAGTTTATGATAGATACTTTTCGTATTCTTTCGTCATCACACATCTTATAGTGTTGTAGTTTATGATGTTTTCTCATCACCTTTCACACATTTGTTCGTCATTCCACCAGTGTTGTATTTTATTAAATTGCTTCACGTCATATTTCACATTGTTTTGGCATTGTACAGTGTTGTAGTTCATACATTTGGTACACGTCTCGCACTATTTTGTCACACAGATGAAGAGTTTATAATTCATGGTATATAGGAACGTTATCGTATTTTTTGTCACCCCACACTGCTCAGAGTCGTAGTTAATTGAATTGGCTTTCCTCATCTTTTTACAAAATTAGAAACTGTACAGCGGTGTAGTTTTGACCGTAGCTTCTGTTACCTTTTCTACCTTTCTCACATTCTGCATGGTTTGCCACCCTGTTGTAGTTCATGGTTAATTATACGGCTACTGACATCTTTCTCACATTTTCCGTTATCAAACATTATACAGTGGCATGATATGGCTTATATTACCTTTATCACAATCTTCCACCATCCTACACTGTACAGTTTTGTAGTCCATTGAATAAGCTCATGTCGAGTCTTGTCATCTTTCTTACATCTTTTCGTCGCCACTAATTTGTTAAAAATATTGTGTAACTTGACATTCTTCTAATACTGAATTTTTACATATTATTCATTCATTATAGTTTTGTTTTTAAGCAGAGTTGTTTATCTAAAGCAAACATTTTATGTTTTGGCCTGATACACATTATTGTCTAAGGAATATCCCAGTATAACAAATAATTTCATAGGCATTTCCATAAAATATTTTTACTTATTTTTATTGTAAAATAATCAACAAGTCGATGTTGACTGTCAGGAGGCAATACAGAAAACTAAGTTTTAAACATAAACAAAACCAGAGGCTATACAAGATACATAAAATTCTGTTGTTAGTTTTAGACTTCTTGGATTTCTTACGATTTTAGTTAAATCTTATTTAAATTCAATAGAAAAATAATGTTGTCATAGAAATGGAAAAAGTTTATAGATAGAAGGGTCTGAATTGGTCCAGGTCAGTTACATGCAGACTGAAATAACAACAATACAAGAAACAGAGGTTCACATTCCAATATCACAAAATCATGTTTCCAGTTTTATATATTGTTCGCCGCCAGGCAACTTTCGTGAAGTCATTGAAAACCAATTGCATTTACAGATTCAATTTTTACATGGAAATGGCCTCGGTAAAATCTGAATATTTCTATTTAATCTGTATTCTGACCTGTGCCAGTTGCTGCTTTGGGATAATATTGATTGTGAGTGAGTTTCCAATTCCAGATCAATCAGATGTTATTCACAATTTAGTCTTTAATTATACCAGAGTGGCTCAGATTTCGTGCGGTCTCTTACAAAAACAAATGAGTATTACACATATTAAACTTTTTCATTTGGCCTTCAAATCTTTGGGGATCTCGCAATGCTAACATGAAAGAGGCCTTCTTCTTCTTCTGAAAATAGATAGTTGCATATCATGTCTAATAGGTTCATAACTTAAGTTTCACCAAACTCTTTGTTCACCATAAAATTATGAAATGGTCATAAAACATGATTTCATAGTATTTCAATAATGCTATTAAGTAAAAGGTGTTAATAAAAATATAAAATGTGTATGAGAAAGCCCGATAAATTATGCAGAAAGCCATCATTTAAAGGATATTGTGTTTGAATTAGATACGACACGTTTTAACGTATTATAGAGATAATGTTTCATATGCGTTAATTGCCAGTATAGTTTGTTTGATCTTTGCAGGTATGGTTTAAGAACAGAAGAGCTAAATGGCGAAAGCAAAAGCGTGAAGAGGAAGCAGCGAAACAAAAGACAACCAAAGCCGAAACCAAATCACAAAAATGTGAAACAGTAGTAACCGAAACCGGTACAAATGAAGAAGCCACGGAGGATATGACTATCTCAGTTGATGATGAAGAAAGTAGTGTGACGGATAGTCGACTTTGTTCTAGTTCCGATGAAGAGTGTGAAGACAATTCAGCGGTCAATATAAACAATGACGTCACGACAGGAAGTGACATAAACCAACATCATGAAAACCTCCCATTATATTCAGTATATGAAAGGACTGATAATAAAAGTCTGGCTGATAAAACGGACATACAGGATGTTAAAACAATGTGTAATTCGTGATTTGACTAATAATTGGTCCTATTATAGAATAATCTTTTAGTCGTCATTTATTATCCTTGTTCACAAATTACAAACCATTTTCCGCTTGACACTTTAAGAAAGAGGTTCTAGTCTTGGAAATTATACCTTCCCTCGTGATGCGTCTATTACGTTTATAGAATATCCGGAAAAACAATAAATGTGAGCAAGATCATTAATAAAGTGAAAATCTTGTTTTAAGATATATTCATAATTATCATAAAATCAATAAAATTTTGGTTAATGCAAAATATCTGTTATGTGCTATAATTCATTGTAAGCCTACTTCATTAAGGCATTGAAGGAACTCCATCTGCCCAAATGTGCTTATTTTCAACAGTTTGTGCAGTAAGCCATGCTATATCATGTTTGGACATAATGTTTTAGTCAATCTTCCAGGTTCTTGGTTTGTAGACCGTAAAAGCATGAAACAAAAATTTTTGCTTAGTTTTGGATTTTTGTGTTTGATTCAACGCATTTTCGTTTTGTAACCCACCTGATTAAGGTCAGTTGTGTAGCTTATGTTTTTCTCAAAGGTATCCAAGGAAATATATACCATTTTGATCTGCAGTTATATCTTTTTGGTCTTTAAGTATACCTGTCGGTTCCTGTTTGTTAGTATACCAGTTGGTTATTTCTTATTGGTATATGAGTAAACCTGTTGGTTATACCTTTTTCATCTGTAAATATACCTGTCGGTTAATGGTTGGATGAATTATACCTGTCGGTTATACCTGTTTGGTCTGTAAGTATACCTGTTAGTTATACCTTTTTGATCTGTAAATATACCTGTCGGTTCACGGTTTGTCTATAAGTATATCTGTCGGTTCATGGTTGGTCTGTAAGTAAACCTGTCGGTTGTACCAATTTGGTCTGTATATATACATATCGGTTCCTGTTTGGTTATTTCTTATTGGTATATGAGTAAACCTGTTGGTTATACCTTTTTGATCTTTAAATATACCTGTCGGTTAATGGTTGGTTGAATTATACCTGTCAGTTATACCTGTTTGGTCTGTAAGTATACCTGTCGGTTCATGGTTGGTCTGTAAGTATACCTGTCGGTTAAACCTTTTTGATCTGTAAATATACCTGTCGG
>JARWCS010000004.1:2921570-2933226 GCA_034783895.1 Geukensia demissa
TAGAAGTTTAAATTCTACTGTCATTTGGTGGGTGACTGTCTCATGGACAATCATGCCACATCTCCTATTTTTATATTCATTTGTAAATCTTCATTTTTTATTTGATGCACAATCAAGACTCTTTTTTTTTGGTAGCCCTTACAAAGGCTATTTATGCTTTGTCACTGCTGCTTCAAATCCATTAATGCTGTCAAGTTATTGAAACTTGAAAAAAAGTCCTAAACAGCATATTCAATTTTCAATCATTCTATTGATGTAATCAAAAGTTACTGATAGGAAACCTCAAATCTGATTGAAATATGACCATTTCAAGGGACATAAATTTGGAATGATAGAAGTGAAACTCACCATATTAAGATCTGGTCTGTATTTATTGATCCTCAACAACATTTCCAAATTTCAAATCATTCTGTTGATGTTCTCAAAAGTTTCTGATCAGAAAACTATTTTAGGGACATATGTAGATACAGGCATAAGTCATCCGTATAAGGGTAACATTTAATGCCCGCAACTACTTGCAGTGGGGCACACAAAAATTGGAGCTAAATTTTTTTTAAGTTAAAAGCAAATTTTCCAAGTCTAAAATGTTTTCTAAATGAGTTTCATGAAACTATCTTGTATAGTTACTGCATAAATAGAAACTAAGGGGTAGGCCAAGCAATTCCATCATTGGTTGATTGTATTTACAATAAATATACAAGAGAACTTCCTTTCTACCAATGATAAACCAAAGGACACTGAAATTACATTCATTGAGAATTCAGAAGGCCTGCTAGTCAAATGGAAGCTGTCATCTAGGATGTTTCCCAGAACCTTAGAATGATAACTCTGACACATTTTAACTTAAAGTAAATCATCTTTTCATCAATTTTCATGTATTTCTTAAGATTATAATATTTTGGGTATGATTTTTTAACTGAAAATAATGCCTTCAATTTTTTTCACCAGATATGACAAGACACACATTATAAACTTGTGGAGACATCAAAGGGCAACCAATGCAACATTTATGAAGATTCACATTATAAAGACTTTGGTTATTTTTGGCTTGCTTTGTTAAATGTTCTTTTCATATCAAGAAAAATTAACCAAACAAGGCTATTTTAATAGAAAATATTATATTCATACTTACTATAAATGGGCTGTATTATTAAAAGCCATATATGTTTAAGAAAGTCATTATTCAGACACAAACTTGCCATAAAATAAGAATGTATGTTTTAGATCAGACAGGGCGATAGAAAGGGTAACATTCACCCATTAGATATTCCCTCGACAATAACTCTTAAAAGGATTCAGACAATGCATTAGAACAAATAATAAAATTGCATGTCTTTCTGGTAATGTATTGGTCTGAATAGATTGTGACTTGTCTGTGTATTTCCTTCAAGTATGACATTTGACACATTACCACAATTATAATATATGATGGGACAATTTCAAAAGCCCTATTTATTTCATTTAAGATGTAGTTTTCATAGAAAAAATTCTGACTTCTAATAAGATCATTTTAATGAAGTACCTGTTGTTTTCTCAGCTTGATTTAAACATTTTAAATGTCACTATAACTAAAGGCCTGTCCACAATTTTACAAAAATATTTTATTGGTTCAAACGCAATTATGACAATTGGTTAAGACCTATAACGATAATAATGTTCAGTATAACACAATATGTATACAAGGCTTAATTAAATCGTATTAACTTAAGCCATTGTACAGGTAACTTGTTGCGTTCACTAGCGTTGGGATTGTGGCTTAACATAATCCAGATTAAAATTGAAACATAGAAATCACAAGACCACAAGTAACATTACTAATTATAACCTCAGATTTAATCCACATTTTGCATTCACACTAGAGTTAAATCTCGATTAACTTGATCCAGACTAAGTTAATCCAGATTATATTAAACCTAGTGTGAATGCAATTTGGCATAATCCATGTTTACCTGAGGTAATCGGGAATAACTTTTTAAGGGTGAACTGACCCTAAGTAAAGGATAAATTTTCAAAGAGGTTTACCCCCCCCCCCCCCCATTTTGATCACATTCTGACACATGTAAAAGCATATCACAGCTTTTGAATAGTTTAAGTTTAGGAAAAAAACAATATTTAAGGGAACATTCATTATTCATTATTCAGAAATGGTGCATTTTTCATCAATTTTCAGAAAAGGCAAAAATTTGTGACCTCAAAGCTCTTCATTTTTACTTCTTGCACTGCCAATAAGATTTCAATCAATGATATGGCCATACACAATGCATTATATATGATTTGGCATTTTGTGATACATTTAATAGGACTCAAAATCATAGAACTGCACTTGGAAAAGGGGTCCAGAAATACTTCTTATTATACCTTGTCATATTGCACCCAAAGTTTGTGTTATTTTTTTTATTTAGTTAATAAATGTATTATATATAACACTTTATTACAACCACAGATCTTATCAACAGTGGTAAAGTCAGGACATAAATAATGTTACATCACTACCTTCACAAACATCAGGATCAATAATTACTCAGGTCAGAAATAATTATAACTATTTGGGGTAGAGATATTACCCTTTACTCTTATAAATGAATCTGCTACAAACCGCAAGGGACAAAATTTCTAGCCAGCTAAATGATTTCTGTTGCTATAAATGTTACAATTCCATCAGATGAGACAGAATTGGTCCCTTGCTTTTATTTATCAAATCCATTGTGCTAAGTGCTCCAAGTCAACTCAAATATAGTCAAAACAGAAACAATTACATTACTGGATATTGTACAACCAATTTACAAATAACTCCATCACTGTACTAGGAAATCCTCTTAAATCAAAGCAAACACTTATGTCAGCATCATCTGGGACAAATTAGAACATCAAACTATACTCTATGTCAGGCTTTTGTGCAGTGTGATTTTTCAGTTATATCAAATTCTATGTGCGTTTCTCTCTTTGTATTTATTTTTAATCAAAAGAAAGAATTATTCCACAGTTAACCATTTATGTTTTATACTATGCACTAATTTTTTACATACTTTTATCTGCCCCTGAATTTCACTACAGAGATATACATTATGTAATGTTGAGGGTCGGTCATCTTCATTTTTGGCAGTACCGCTTAAGTTTGACCTAGATAAAGTAATTTAAAAATATTACGAACATTTCTTTTGTTCGAAAGTTCTTTTGCGATTCATATATATAAGAAGATTTACTTTTAAATTTCCAATCAAGTGTGCCTCAAACCATTTTCGCATGTTATTTTATTCTAGTTAAATAACTTAATTATTAAGCAGCGTTGACAATGTATACTCCTGGTTTCGGCATGCACAGAGGCAATACCAGCAAACAAATGTACAATGTAAAATACCCGTAGAGAATTAAATAATTGGCACAGCTTAAAATCCATCGTGATTGCAACTTGCTTGCACTTTTTTCAATCTACAAAATGAACACTATTTTATAAAAATACATGAAAAACATAAAATCTGAACACTAAACCAAAAAAAAACCCAGAGAGAAAATGTGTCCATGGGACATGGATGCCCCATCAGATAACAGAGATGCAATCAATGCCTTGGCAAACAGGGAGTACACATCTGATGGACCTGAACTTCCGACCAAATATCAAATCAATCCAACATATACATGTCTAGAAATCAGACAAAATTTTACAGGACGGAGATACGTATGGGGTTGATTATTAATGCCTCTGTTAGGGCAGGGCATCCAAAAAGAATCCAAAAATATTAAATAGACTGTATGAATTCTTATATATATTCACAATCTTGGGTACTGCAAAAATATATGAATCTTAACACCATCATAATAAAACTAGTATTTTATACTTTATAAAAAACGCCATTGATCTAAAGTGACCACTTGACAAGAGAAAGTCAGACAAGTCATCAATAAGATAATGAGTATTGTGTACCATCAAATTTGTTACCACATAAACAATAGTTTGGTATGGATTTATTGAAGGCTTAAATAACAGCCTTAAAAGGCAGTTCTGTAATTAACATGATTTGACGTCACGATGCCACGCACTACGTTATAAAGCAATATTAATCATTGGCTTATATGCTACACAATTTCGTTTCCATTTACATGTATTTGATGTTATAACAGATAGACCCACATGCAAACAAAATTTCGTTTACTGAACAAGTTGTCAACAAAATAAATGGCCAAGGGCTTGGCAACTATTTACACGAAACATCTCAATTAAGAAATGCTACTTCACAATAATATATATGTATATATATATTCTAGAATAAAATGTACTTTATTGTAAGATTATTATGAATATAAGTTATGGACTTTTTCCTGAGTTTTACATATCATAATATCACTCTATAAAGATTATCATAACAAGATGCACTACAGCATGAGTCAGCATGATTAAATTGTATGTCACTGCTGGAAAGTGGACCAAACTTTCTGGAAGAAGGCAAACTACATTTTGTATCTGATTGTAGTCTAAACTACATATGTGATTGTAGTCCAAACTACTTATGATCAAAATATCCCTTTGTAGCAGATTTCCACAGATAATCACAGAAAACCAGAGCCTCCCAGGATTCCTTACTGATTCTTGCCAGAATGGAATGTTGTGCAAAATTTTGGCAGAGAACAACTTGCTCAGTAGTTTCAGATAAGAAGATTCTTAAGATTTCCCTTACAGTCCTATTGCTTCAACAGCCAACTTTATTGGCAGACAGGGATCCAGAACATAATTTTGGAAGAACATTTCAACAAACTTTCCCATAGGGTGCTATGCTTAACTAAGTCTGGCTGTGGAAGCCATCATGGTTGATAAGCAAGACTGTGGACAAAATGTTACTAGAAGACCATCTAAGAACCATTTCACCAAAGTTTGGTAACACATTTGGTAACACATTGACTCAGTTGTTACAGAAATTTAAAAATTTCCACCCCCTTTTTCTATTCTTAGTAATGGCAGCCATCTTGGTTGCAGGAGAGGACTGAATGTGGGATATAATTTCATGTAGAGGACCACCAAAGGAAAATTTCACCAAAGTTTGGTTGCAATTGTTGCAGTAGTTTTTAAATTGGATTCCCCATACGGTCCTATGTTAGGCTGTGTGTGCCATCTTTGTTGGCTGTCAGGTTAAATGTTGTTACCGTAGAAGACCATAAAAGGACCTTTCCAACAAAGTTTGGTTGCAATTGGCTTAGTAGTTTTAGACACAAAGATTTAAGCAAATTTCCCACAGGGTTCTATGCTAAACTCAGTTTGGCTGTGGTGGATATCTTGGTTAGATGGTCTGAATGCAGCACACAATTTTAGTGTAAGACCATGAAAGGATCATTCCACTTCAGTTTGGTTGCAACTGGCTAAGTAAATTCAAACAAAAAGATTTTCAAGTGAATTTCTAATAGGGTCCACTGTTAAACTATATTCAGCTGTGGTTGGAATATTAGTTGGTGAGCTGGGATGCCAGACACAATTTTGGTAGAGGACCATTCCATTTGGTTGCAAATGGCTGATTAATTTCTGAAAAGAAGATTTTAAAAGTGAATTTCCCGTAGTATCCTATGTTAAACTAAGCTGGGCTGTGGTGGCCATCTTGGTTGGTGGGTGATGATGCCAGACAAAATTTTGGTAGAAGACCATGTAAGGACAATTCCACCAAAGTTTGGTTGCACTTGGCTCAGTAGTTTCAGACAAGAAGATTTTCAATAGGGTCCTATGTTAACCTAAGTTCTGCTGTGGCGGTCATCTTGGTTGATGTGCGAAGATGCCAGACAAAATTTTGGTAGCGGGACCATTTCAACAAAGCTTGGTTGCAATTGGCTCAGTAGTTTCAGAAAAGAAGATGTTTTAAGTGTAGTAGTTGTGGCCATCTTGAAAGGCGGGAAGGGATTCAGGACTTAATTTTGGAAGGGGACCATCCAAGGACCAAAGATTGGTCAAAATTGGCTGAGACGTTCCAGAGGAAAACATTTTTTGTAATTTTTGACAGACGGATGAACAGACAACAGACATATAAGTGTTTAGAAAAGCTCACATGGCCTTTTCCGCCAGGTCAGCTAAAAAGTAAGAAATAAGGCTTTACAATGACAAGGAAACTTAATAACATGCAGTTGTCGCCAAATTGCTGCATTACTGAAATTATTAATTTCAAACCCACACAACACTTAAATAAAATCAGTTGATAAATAAATCTTGGGAAGATCATTGTGAAATTTTCATTGATTTGTTTTTGACTTGGAACTTTTTTTTCTGTTATGCTTTTCTTCTCTCTAACATTTATACAAAAAACTTCTGAAACCTCATCATACAATATTTTCCTCTTTAAACTGGGAAAATAATTTTTCGATCAAGTGTTATAAAGCTTAACACAGTGTTGTATGAAAATCTCATCAAAAGCCCTATTATCTTCTTGCTTCAGGAATTCAATTTGTCAAAACAAAATATGATGGATATTAATATAGAAACGTCAATATTTTACATTTGACATAAACTGCCACAATCATCAAAATTTAAATGAATAAATTTCACCTGAGAGCAAAAAGGCATAAAACACAATCTTTACAAGATGCTAAATTACCAATTTTTTTTTTAATTCTAAATTATCGTCGACTTAATAAGTATAGTTTGGACACCTTGCGATCGATTCACAAAAAGTCATTAGACTTACAATAACTCGTAATTCCTGCATTATGTATGTAAGAAACAGCCACTAGTAACACTGACTATCTGTTGTAAAAAGGTTCGCCAGATATTTAGTGACTTATTGACTCATACTGATAACTTACCTATTTCACATTTATCTCCCCTGAAGTTGATTGATGAACAGTCACATGACACACCATCATCTTGCTCCAAACATACTCCACCATGTAAACATGGACTGTTGGTAATACATTCATTCATACCCATTGTCATATTGTGAGAGTCTAAAATTTTTGGTCTGAACAGATTACCTCCACAATTGCTGTAGAGAATGTTTCTAATGAATCCATTGAATCTGGTTTCAAAGAAAATAGATGGCAATGTCAACGCTTTTGTCTTATCCTCGTAGTCTTTAGAAATACCACCAATGAAAACATAGTTATTAAATTTATTCTGAATGCCAAATAACTGATCTTTACCTCGGTATTTTCTGGTTTGAAACGAGTCATCTACATGTAGTGAAATATCAGTTTCTTTACGAAGAATCATTACTTTATGCCAAATATTATCATTTAAATATTCCCCCACAACCATTCGCATCTTTCCACTACCTAAATCAAAGACCAAATGTAAACGTCCTTTTAAAAGTTTGACTTCAAAATAATCGTTAATTCCCCCATCATCAGTATACAATAATAATACATTTTCAAATGTTGTCTTAAATTCTAACTGTATAGATCCATTCCTGCATGGCTTCCATTCCTCCAGTTTAACAAATGCAAATTCAGACCCTTTCAGTTCAAATGCAAAAGCATTGAAATTTGATATGATAAAAATTGCTAGATATAAAGACACAGATACAAATTCCTTCAAGTGCATCATTGCAAATCACAATATTTCTTATTTCTTCAGAATAATCAGATAAGTAAATGGAATGAAATTCTTTTTGTCCCTATGATCCTCCACAAATCCAATATTTTCCGTCAAATATTACCATTCTTGATTTCCGGAACAAACAGTAATATGAAATTGAAATGTAATGAAAAGTCATTCTAATCCCAGACAAAGTTTGGAATCTCTTTGATATAACTGCTTTTTAATATAGCCGTGGTTATGATTACCATAAAAAATCATATTCTTGTGTGACCACGAGTCTATTGCTGTCTGCTCCATCAATGTTGGGAGAACATTATTGATTACACATAACTCCTGGATATATCATTGCTATTGATGCACTGTATAGTATAAAGATTTCTATAAAAGTGCTCCTTGCAGAAGCAATTTGTGATAGATGGGGTTTACACGTCAACCAATCAAACTGCCAGTTTTCTCATTTCAGTCCAATTTCCATATAAATCTGGAAAAAAATAAGTGAGTTAATTGTTTAATGAAATAATTCAATTTAAACGATAAATGAAGTATCCATGTAAAAATAAAGTGGTGGAAAACTTTATTATAATTAATTTCTGATGCGATTCAAAATCTAACTGCCATCTTTACATCTCAGTAATTAATTGGCATTGAACACTGTTGTTTTTTAATTTAGGTAACATTCATATTGATATTTATCAATGCTGAAGCATATTTAGCTACCAAAATCTTTGATTTTCAATCTCTCTGGATGATCATTGATTTTATCACTGATATGACACACCAGGATACTGTGACGCCTAGCATAGCAATCAAGTCTTTGATTTGACAAATGTAATTTGCACATTATTAAAAAGACTTGTTTCCTTATTAACAAGATATTATCACAAAGCACAATATTAGAATTCATGTGAAGTGTCTACACAAGGAGTAAAATAAATGGCTTGTAAACATGTGCTGACGAAATTGTTACTTTATCATAATTGCACTCTTTTATTCACTTTTCTGGAATATATACAATTCATATTTTGTTGGGGTGTTTGCCAACATAGAAAACATCACACTGATTTATAAGTCTAAATCAACGAGGCATTGTAAGTAGGTCATGCTAAAATGAAGATGGAATTTGAAGATTACCGGTAATCAACCCTTTCATAAATATCATATACCAAATATCTAGTGGCTAGGAGTACTGGTTTGGGCTGTAGAAACTGCTTACTATGACTTTTTGTTGCAGGCGAGACATAAAATATCTAAATAAATTCAAATACCATTTGAAAAATAAAGCTAGCAGAATTAAACACTTAAAATTAAAATTGAAATTATACCATTTGCTTTTTTAAGGAGTAAGCCTGGTATACAGGGAAAAATCACACTTGACCAGTGTTGTTTGTGATTTGAGGAACATCCTTAAAAATATACTAAACTTATCATTCAAAGATCATCAATTTAGAGATTCTTTACATTTACCAGGAGTACAGTAAAATATCTAACTAATATTAAGACAAGGTAATCAAAACTGAAGAATATCAACATTAAATCATTTATCATTTGAAAACAGACACCCAAGGTGTTTTTAAATCAAAAATCATAAGATTCACATTAAAATCAATCGAGATATGTGAATGGCACTGAAGTCAGAGTGAATGAAGTCGCACACTTACATCCAAATATTTTAAACACATATAGACTTGCAAAAATAAAAATAGTGGTCAAAAACACTGACCACAACAATTTGCAGCAACCCTCCAAAACAGAAATATACATATCAAGGACAATATAGGCTGGACAGTCTGACTTTGACCATATCCCCCCCTTTTCTATTTTGATACAGGTACAGAATAAGGTGGTGTTGAAATTGTTTTAACTGAGGTGCTTTGCAACCACAGCATGATAATACTGCTGCACATTGACATGTGAAAGGTGAACAAATGAATATTTTGGTTGTGTGGACACAGTATTTTGTTGGACACAATAATGTGCTGGACATAATAAAGTGCTAGACACTGTAATATGACAGGATCAATGATCATATTGACCCCCATTATCCAGGAAAATGGAATAACTTGTTGCATTTTTCATTAGAAATGCTTTGGAAAAAAACCATGAAAATCATATGAAAAATATAAGATGTTCTTATTAAGCGAAATAGATTTTTTGGCCATTTTGACCCCTTTTATATAAAAATCAATTCTGTTTATCTCTATAACAGTAAGCTGGCTTAGCCATGGAGAATACAAAAGAAAAAAAAACATTAAAATAAGACAAGAAATAAATAATTTACATTAAAATATAAGAAAAACTCCTTTTAGTTCCTCCCCCAAAGATGGGTGTGGCTAGATCACCAAAAATCAACCAGCCTTTATCTAGAACAAAAAATCAATTTCAAAAACATAAAAAGAATCAGTTTATCAGAATGAAGTTTATGTCTACAGAACATAAACCCACCTGTCTACAGAAACCAACACTGAGCACAGCCCCATACCACTAAACGACCACAATTTTTTGCAGTCATATATAAAAACTAAAATAAATTTATCAGCAATAAACACTTAAAATTGTTTTTACAGCATTCTAATATTTTAGTAAAAGAATATGGAATGCATGCCAGGAACATACAATCCACATGTTATGTAAGTTTAAAACAAATATTCAAAAGGGAATTTAACTGTATGTAAAGCGCTTTTCTGAATTTACCTCCATCAGACATGCTATGGGCAAAAAATAGGAAGATCAGTCAAACTTAATGAATTTCTAGTTATATTCATGGAATAAATTATTATAGATTATTTCATGTCACTTTCCATATCCACCCAGGTATCATCCTGAGATTCCCATATCAGACTGGAGGGCTATAGCCCTAAATTTTATTATACATTCATTTAAAAAATAAATACATTTTAGTATAAGAAACTGGTCATATTAATAACTTGGCAGTAGTTGAAAACTACAATAAACGTGATGTCACAGTAACTTCGGGGCTGATATGATGGCCAATATGGATTAACAACCTAAAATCCACATCAGCCCTCATATCAGCCCCAAAGGCATAATAATCAAAGCGAAATCTGTTCCATATAACACATGCAGAAAAGAGCTTATCTCCATTAAGTATATGATAATGAAATATACAGTTACATGTAATGACCTAATGACCGCTGATAATGCTTTTTAAGGATTAAGAATAGCAGATACTGAAAAATCACACTTTATCAGTATTGCTCATTATTTGATAAACCACCTTTAAAATATACTGTTCAGGTTTCCAATTTTAAAAAATCCCACATTTTCAGCTGTATTAGCCGTAATTAGAATTACTTGACAAAGAAATATGATATCAAAAGTTATTATTTTTGATGTTCTTTATCAAATGATGTTATTACAGCTAACACCTGATGCCCAATCTTAAAAGTATTGCTTAAAGGTTTGAGTTTAATAATATAATGTCTGGTCCAATAAATTGAACTATCAGCATAGATATACCAGTAATCATAATTCTGTATAAATTTGATACTAAACAATTTTCCTTAAACCATTTCATTTAAGATGGACCTTAACTTTTAAAGCAGATTTCAGTGAAGGACCAAAAAAAAACATTTGTTCCAATTAACCATAAAGTGCAGTGATAAATATAAATTGCATGTTTTATTTATATGAAAGGATGGATATAAAGCACTTAATCCCTCCGTATTAGTTCTGAATAAACAGAAACAATAATTTCTCATGGCAGCAATGTTTAAACAATAATATATGTGGCTCCATCTGACTTTTTCAGAAAGACAATTTTTTTTTAATATTGACAAATCTTATCATTAATGCCATGGTTTCATTGAAGGACCTTCAACAAATATGATAAAAGTTTTAGTTCATTAAACCAAGCTGTTTTACATCGTTTTACAAAAAAATGGTATTCTTAAACAGGAATTGCCTATGGCAGCTATCTTCTGTTCAGCTAGGACCATGAGAAATCTTAATATGGTAAGTCTCTAACAAATAGACTTAGCTGCAGATCTTCAAATGGTCATTAATTATACGACCGCAAAAATTTGCGGTCGTATTATGTTATGGCGTTGTCGTCGGCGGCGGCGTCGTCGTCGTCTGCGTCGGCGTCTTGTCTGTGGACACATAGGTTTCCGCAACTTATCTTTTGATGGG
>JARWCS010000004.1:2986368-3002595 GCA_034783895.1 Geukensia demissa
TAATAAAAAACATACCGCCCGAGGATGAAGGTGTTAGGGTGATTAACACACTCGAGGAAAAAATTATCACCCTCGACGTTGTCTCAGGTGATAATTTTTTCCCTCGTGTGTTAATCTACCCTAACACCTTCATCCAAGGGCAGTATGTTTATATTATTACATGTGAACACAAAATGAAGTTGATATATATTTCCTATTTATAAGAAATGAATGGCTAGTTTTTTTATTTCTTGTTAATCTAAACCATCTTATATTCTACTATTAAGAGATGAAAATCTAGTTTAATTTCATCTAAACCATGTAACCTTTTATTATCAGATAAACATATCAAAAGTTTTTCAAATATGGCACCCATTTCTTAACAAATATAAAATCTTTCTACAATTCATTACAAATATAAAATCTAACTAATTATCAACCACTTTTTATTCAGAATGTTTTATTTACTTAGGATTCTCAGAGAGAAGGAAGATGATATTTATCTTATTTTTTTATGTAACAAATTCATCTCCACAACATAAAAGTTCTGTCCACTTTAATGCTTGTTTATATTCATTCTTCATATCATACTTATTTTTAGAACAACCAAATGTAATTGATTACAAAAATATAATTGATTTTTAGAATATTTTTACATAAACCAACTTACTATACATTTATTCAGTCATCAGAAGAACATAATAAACTTTGTGGCAGGTAACAAAATTCAAAATATAGATCTGTTAGAGGCAATCATATACAGATCTATACATTATGACATTATTTATTTTTAGTACAGTTGTACTTCAGTAACACTAACACCAAAAAGACCCATTAAAAAATTGCTCAAGAACTGATAGAAGAATTTGAGAACATGGTTAGAAAAGTGAGTAGAAAAAGGGGTTTGGAATACCTAAAGTGTTTGAGGAATTTAGGTTAAAATGAACAAAGTTTGACAGTTGATTATATTAATGAAAGTTATACTAAGTTTGTAAAATTCTCACCAACCTACAACAAACCATAGTAAGAGTGGACACAATAATACACAGTAATTTCACATAATACATGTAGCTGTAGTATTACACAAAAAATCTCACATGCAGAAATTCTTGTATCTACTACATTTTAAACTATTGGGTTATCAAAATTTTATAAGAAAAAAATATATCTGTATAGTATATTAACATTGAAAACTGAGCCAGACCTTATGCAATTGGTTTTAGCCAACTTACAATAAATTACATAAATAAAGTAATATTCTATTAAAAACAACAATAAATAAGCATTAGTCAGGTTGCTGGAAACATGTTTTAAAACACAAAACAATGACAATTTAAACATAGTACAGACTGAGTCAGAAATTAAAAAAAAACCATTTTTAATAGTTTAAAATACAAAAAAATAAACTTGGCCATATTTTTTTAACCTGAAATGTTCTTGCAAAGGCAAAAATGAAAAAAAATAACACCAGTATCAATATCACAGATAGATTAATAATTTACTTAGCAACAAAATACATACAGTTTTAAAATTTCTAAAACAATTATAAAAGAGTATTGAACAACTAAAAGGCTTGTAAAGTGTATAATGATATAACAAAAGCCTACTGACAAATACATGTAAAAGTCTGGTAAAAACAACTGTGGACAACTAATTTATTAAAGTGCTATATTTTTACAAGTATATTTACATTTCAATCATTTTTGGTCCATATCTATTTTATAAAAAACATTGTCATTCCTTAACTCTAATCAAGAACTTTATATTGATGTCATAATTTCACTTTTAATCAAATCAAACCTTCTCTTCCTTTGACTATTTAAAGACTACATTTGTATTTTTTTCCTATATATATATATATATAAGAACCTTACTTTTAAATGTGTTTGATTTCAGTTGTCTTTATCAATTTAGATTTCTTTTTCATTTCAGCTTCTTTAAAAACAACCTTTATTTTATTATTATTCTTCATTACCATTATAAATTGGCTGGTTATTTTTACACATTTTATTATTGGTGCCTTTTACAGCTTGCCTTGTGGTGTGGATCTTTGTCCACTATAGCAGGCCTTTAGGTAACATGTAGATTAGGCAATTGTTTCTTCTACCCTAAGGTCCATAATCTCAAAATGATGCCAAACCTACATTTTGCACTTGGATAAATACAATGTATAATTACCTAGAATAAAATGTATTCCCTGGTAACTATAGGACTGGATACCTATTACAACAACTGATCATAATATAAAATGAGTGTAAAATGGTGGCAATCATACACAAATATACCACACACAAAGTTGAAGCATATATTTTCATGTTCAAGACAATACTTTAAAGTTTTTTTTCAATTTCAGATATCTTGATATCTTAGAAAATAATATTAGTACTGGTGATACATAAAAAGTTTATGAAATGTATCCACATATCTGTATGGTACAACTGGTATATCTATATAAATTTGATTTTGATCAGTATTCACACAATTCAATATTATAACCTAAGCAGAGAAAGAACACAGCGATTACAATTTCATCACAATATAAAACTGTGGGACACTTCATCACAGTGTTGGAATGTTTATAGCTTCTGATGAAAATATGGGATATCCTAATGGTGGGTCAGCGGACTGAACTGTCAGGTTCCTAAGAATAGTAGGATGTGCCTGTATACTGTAACGCTCTTCATCATCGTTAGTCATGTACAGTAGTTCCATACTTAGACTGGCCCACTGACCTTTCACCGCCTCTGGATTCATCCTACCAATGTAAGCCATTACTGGTTGTAATGACAGCACACGGCTGTTATATGTACTCTGAAAATGACAAAATGAATGAATTCTTTTCTCATAAAATTATTAATAAGTATTTTTAATTCTGATTGTTAAAAATGAATTTAACCTCAAAACTTAAATCTAAAGTCATTTAAAAAACACGGCAGAGGAAATGTGTCCATTTGTCTGACCTGAAAAGGGGAGACACAGTATGACTCCTCCTGATAAAATCAATCCAACATACACAAGCCAAGAAAACTTTGACAAAAATTGGCAGATAAATGGAGGGACAGACAGAATAAAACTTAATGGCCCCATCGCCTTAAGGCTGGGGCATAGAAAATACCAGCAAGCTAGTAGCATAAATAGGTCAACAGACCAATCAGACTTCACATGACAACTTGCTATAACTTAACTAACAAATTTTGTCATTTTTTCATGTTTACCTGTGCTTTATTGTGACCAACAGAGAAGAGCTGTTTCCTGGAGGATAACACAGCTGCCTTCCAATTATCGTCAGATTCCAGACCAATGTACCAATCCTTATCATACTCCTCAAAATATTCCTGTATTTCATCATGACTGTTGGCTTCACCGATAAGAATCTGGTCTAACATTAGCTTAAATCCATACCTGTCAGAAATAGCAGACATTAAATAAAATGATAAGGAATCAAGTACTGTAAAAGTACCAATATTCACAGTGTTTTAATTTTCAAGGACATAATTAAATCGTAAAAATTCATACCCAGGAAACATCAATTTTTATACCTTGGCATCACTACAAAATAAGCAAGATATGCAAAAAATTTAAAGTTGAAAAAAAGATATGAAAATATGTTTCCGCAAAAACGGGAATCCCCCAATACTAATACTGTTACAGTATATATATCATTCTATTTCACAAGGGACAATCATGCAGGAATGTTTGATTTTACAGTATATATATCATTCTATTTCTCAAGGGACAATCATGCAGGAATGTTTGATTTTTACAGTATACATATCATTCTATTTCACTAGGGACAATCATGCAGGAATGTTTGATTTTTACAGTATATATATCATTCTATTTCACTAGAGACAATCATGCAGGAATGCTTGATTTTTACAGTATATATATCATTCTATTTCTCAAGGGACAATCATGCAGGAATGCTTGATTTTATATATCATTCTATTTCACAAGGGACAATCATGCAGGAATGTTTGATAAACTCAACCCTATATAAAAGTGGTTGACTTAACATATTAGCTTTTAAAGTTGAAACAATGCAATTTTGAGAAATTTCCTCAGATAACCAGAAAAGTGTAATTTGTGTACTTACCTGTATGATTTAAGAACAAGGTTGTGTAACTGTTTATCCTCAGATAACCAATCCAACATAGCATTCCATGGCAAATCACCTATGTAATACTTGTATAACTGACTAGCACTTTTAACACTCCCTGAAAATATCAAGACAAACTGTACATGCTATCAAAACAATTCTGTTTGCATAAATTAACAACTACATAATAATAATAACGAATGTATAACTACACATTTTTTCAGTCTAAATTCTATTATATTTAAATCAGTGATCATAAATAACTGACCAGCAAATGATATAAAATTTCCTGTGAATTACTAGAATACTGCACATTGTGTTGCATCTTAAAACACACCATTGAATTACATTTAAGATTTGCTTGGTCTAATTGTTGTCGTGTTTTAAGATTGTTGTCAGATTGTCAGATTCTCCTCTGGTTTCATCCATTTTAAAGCATTAAAATTTGTTTTGCCCTGTGACCCCCACTTTCCTTTCTTTACATAATTACTATACACACATCTTAAAAGATACTTGTAAAGTTTTTTAATACCTGTTTAAGAACCCTGTAAAGAATCATGAAATAGTTGTTTTCTAACAAGTTTTCAGGGGGTTATATCGCAAAAATGAACAAAATATCCTATTGGTATTTTTTGCCCAATATGTTTATAAATCAAACCTTCCCTAAACATAACTTAGTTAACTAATAAGCCAGCTTCCTTACACTTCTCACCTACATACAATAATATGTAATGATTTATAATAACTATACACACACATACCATTTGACTCAAATATAGAGTAGCATGCCATGATGAGTTGTGAATAACAGTTGAGTAAGGCTTCATCCCCTGACACATCACCTAAAACTTGTTGTGTTGATAAACCAGTGTTGGACCAGTCCAATGTACCCAAGACATGTTTATACCATTCCTGGGGAAACTTGCTCAGATATCGAGACAGTTGGGAATAATCCAGTGGTAACTCTCGCCACCTTGATGGCAAACTTATCTGAGCCGAATGTGGACATTTAAAGTCTGGTGATCCTGCTAAATTAGTAACAGGCTTATAAATAGTATTTCCATAAGACAATGTGTTCTTTTTTAGTGGAGCCTTTGATATATTGTTTGTAGTCTGTACTTTAGATATCTGATTAATATCCATAGCTGGTAATCCAAAGTCAAGGTTATCTAACATGTCATCAAGGACATCAATATCATCATCAAAACCTCCAGATTTCATTGGTTTATTTACTGTTGGCTTTTTATTCTCTTTCTTTGGAGGTTTTTTGTCATTAAACAGACCATCTTCAGAAAATATACTGTCTGTAAAACTATTGAGAGATGACCATGACGATTTTCTCTTGGCAGACCTGGCTGAAGGTGGACGGACTGATGATCTGTTATCTTTATCAACAATAACATCAACGGTGGTTTTTTGTATTGGTGGTAAGTTTGATTTTTTCATATTACTATTATTTGTGACATTATTATAATGTCTAAGATTACCATCCAGACCATTCGACACATTATTGTTTGATTCCCTTTTAAATTCTGTCATTTCCAACTTTTCCTGTTTGGTAGATTTCTGACTAGATTTAACCTGGGGGTCATCATTTTTCTTTTTGCCCTCTTTCAACTTAATTTGGTTGACATGTCTAAGGAAAACCCAGACCAGAGCTTTAATAAATCCTGTCATTACTACATCATAATTAGCAGGATAATCAATTATTCCGGTCAGCACATTTCTAGCATCAGAATATGCTTCAACATTAGCCGAATCCATAGGGGTCAAAGTGTGCATTGGATATTCATTGATATAACCCATACAGGATGCCTCCTCCTTCTCAAACGCTGTCTCAAATATTTCATCAATTCTAGCAGCTTCAGCAGTGTGACATGACGTCTCCTGTAACTCTAAACCTTTGATACTTAATGAACAGAACCCATATCCTCGTTCAAGAACCATAACCCAAACTAGTCTGTCCTGAAATCTAACAAGGTAATGATTTCCTGGGACTGGCTCACCTGTAATTACCAAAAACATCAGTATCATACAATTATATAGATTATACTAGTATGAGTGATTTCTCTGTAAACAAAACAAGAAAACCTCAGATTCAAACAGCAAGTAATATAAATAAACATAAACATTCAGACTTTGATTTACGGCTATAGTAAATTAGCTCAACATTAACTGTGAAATAGTTTTGGAGTGAAGAGTTAATCTCTAACCATAACTTAACATAACCTTTGTTTGGCTTCCATTGCACCTGTTACGTTGTCTTCCTCTTTATTACACCTGTATTGGATAGCCTTGTTTGTAAGTCTGGAAACAATTTATCAGTTTTATAGGTTATTGTTATTCATATTTTGGTTGATAGAATGATGATATTTTTAATAAGTGAAAATACAATATTTGGAGTTATTTCCCCATTAAAATTTTTTTCAGTTTCTGATCAGTTAATGCTTGTTATAATGAATATTGTGGTGAATGGATGAGACCTTTATTACTTACCCAGACTGCCATCTGCAAATGCTGCCCTAAGTGTCTGTGATAACTTAGGAGTTACTTGCATGTAGAACATGGTATCAGGATTACTGTTGGCTGATGCTCCAACTGCTTCAGGCCAAAATTTATTTGGACGAGGAAACCCAATAAAGAACAGTGGCAAGGTGAACAGTGGTAGAAGTGGTGCTGATATTAGTGTTGCTGCTCCAATGATTCCAAGAACAACGGGAAAGAAGATAAGAGTTAACAATACTAAAGGAATAGTTGCTTTACGTCTCTGTTTCTTGTCTGACACTGATGTGATGAGAAGTGTTACAGCAAAATATAATTTGTTGAGGAACTGGAAGAATCTGTCCCTAGATAATCCAATAAGAAGTGATAGGATTGGAACTCCAAAAGATAAGACTGTAGAGTTGTTTGGAATGGTAACCAGTATAATGTGAACAATGGAGAGTTCTAGGAGACTGCTGACTGTACCCTGCCAGATCTAAAAATAAAACAATGTATATGAACATGTATAGATTTCTGACAAAATCTCAATAACAGAAACTTATGTTAGTCTAAAGTTTAACCTTGACTTCAAAGATTATTTTTCTTTGTAAATAAACCAAACTACCATTTTATTACTGAATATCTTACATTTGATATAATTTTTTTTAGTAAATATTATGTATGTTCTTGCCATGAAATGGCTGAAATACTGCAGATGTGGCATTAACACCAATCAATAAATATGTAAGTCTACAGTCTGACTAAAAAAAGGAAAACATTAAAAGTGTGAATTCTATATAAAATAGTACAATAAAAGAATAACCTGTTTTCAATACAGCATACATAAAATGATTTAATGAAAAAGTTATTAAACAATTTTCTTTTTCTTGTTTTTTTTAAGAAATAATGTGGCCTCAACAATACAAACATGTCCATAATAATGTTGCTACCAATTCAAAGGTTGTTGAAAATATAAACCTCATATTGTAAAGGTCCTGAACAAATGAATCAGTATAAAAATAATGTACAACTGTTGAAGTAACTTACCAATGGGAAGGCTTAAACAGTATACATGTATCTTATCTCAAAAATCTATTTGCACAACCCATGTACCACACAGCTTTAGTAATATAACTTACCTATCTTAAGACTCTAACAGTACCAAATGTGTACCACACAGCTGTAGTAATAAGACTTACCTATCTTAAGACTCTAACAATACCAAATGTGTACCACACAGCTGTAGTAATAAGACTTACCTATCTTAAGACCCCTTACAGTACCAAATGTGTACCACACAGCTGTAGTAATATGACTTACCCATATAAAGGCTCTAACCATACCATACATGTACCACACAGCTTTAGTAGTATGACTAACCCATTTTGCATCTCTAACAGTACTAAATGTGTACCACACAGCTGTAGTAATATGACCTACCCATCTCAAGGCTCTAACAGTACCAGACATGTACCACACAACTTTAGTAATATGACTTATCCATCTTAAGGCTCTAACAGTATCATTATGTGTATCACACAGCTTTAGTAATATGATTTACCCATCTAAAGGCTCTAACAGTACTAAATGTGTACCATACACCTTTAGAAACTTATCCATCTTAAGGCTCTAACAGTATCATTATGTGTATCACACAGCTTTGGTAATATGACTTACCCATCTTAAGGCTCTAACAGTACCAAACATGTACAACACAGCTTTGGTAATATGACTTACCCATCTTAAGGCTCTAACAGTACCAAACATGTACAACACAGCCTTGGTAATATGACTTACCCATCTAAAGGCTCTAACAGTACCAAATGTGTACCATACAGCTGTTGTTGTACTCATGCCTGATGTTAATGATATAGAATCTGGATCTGAACTGGTTATTAGTACAGATAGGTAAGACAGCATCAGGAATGGACTAACTGTGAAAAATCACAAAATCAATAATTTGAAAGCACTAAAAAAAACAGGTAATGTAAATGAATCATAATTACTTTTGAAGAACAAATTAAGATATAGAAGCTTGTGTGGTAGCTTATATTTTAATTTCAAATAAAGGCAACTTTTGTATTTCAAACTGGTTAAGAGTCAAAATCTGTAGGTAATTAGAGCCATTGTTAAGTAAACTTACATACAGTCAACTATCCACAGGCGCTTGTTTCTGTCTATGTGGGGGAAATACTATCAAACAGGGGTCGACTATCTGCCCAACTTGGGCATTGATAGTCGACTCCTGTTTGATATTATTTCCCTCACATAGAGAGAAACAAGCACTTGTGCAACAATCACTTTCTTCAAAATATAAAAGATCAATCTTTGGATTACAAATAATTTTTTTTAATGTCTGCTTTGTGTGTTTGTTATTTGATCAAACTATCCTGTTTATTCCCTCATCTAGCCACTCCAATATGAAAAAAATTATCATTGATAAAATTCCATTCTTCTTTGCATTAAAAGTAAAGTCAAGTCACTTTTCCATATTTATTTAACATTGGTAATTTTGTATTTTACATCACATGGCAAACTTGCGATATACATATTATTATTGGTCATGTTTACTCCATCTGGATGTAAACATTTTGATAGATTTTATCAATCTTGCAAAGAAGATCAACCATATATCTATATGCCCCTTCATAGTATAATGTATAAAACTCCATTTTAAAGACAAGTCAAAATAGTTACTACAGACATCTGTGAGCCTGTTGGGTTTGACATAATAAGGAATTAAGGGTAACTGATGCCTGATCACTCAAATTACCCGTATAAATGTATGTTCATGTTACAAAATGCTACTGAATATTCTATCTTATTAAAATTATTTGATGTACCATAATGTATATGTAATTTTTACTATACTGCAATTCATTATACTTGCAAATGTATATAAATTTAAAGTTAAATATGGTGAAACTTGAGAGTATAATGAGCATAACAATGGAAAATCTTCATGCATGTGTTGCTTTTAAGAATTCAAGTTGACTTGTTTTATACAGTTGATATTCTAAAAATATCTTACCCCAGTTGACTATAATCCTCCTAATGGCTCCCAGTATCCTCAATCTCCATCTCCTCTTTGTGTAGGATCTAATTCTTGTCATTGGATAAATACATGGAAAGTTTCTCCACAACCCAAATAATATATAGACATTCTGCAAGTCTCTGAAGATTTTCTCAGATACACAACAACCGATAATGGCATACCCAATTATCTTCCATGCATTAGAGTCAATGGAACCATTTGTACCAGAATTAGAATTTAATAGTCCTGATAACACTCCTACAATGACCACCATGATAAAATGATACAAACACTGTAAAATTCCAAATCTCCATAAAAATCCTATTTTAGATGTCTGACTTGTGACATCCATTGAACCAATACCAGATGTCACTTTGTTCCTGAACACTAAGAAGCGATAGATATGATTGGCTGCTCCACCAAGGTCAAGGCTTAAAAAGTAGCCCATCAGTGCACAGATAACAACTGTTGCTAAACTTGTCTTAACAAAATAAGCAGCCAAAAATACTGTTACAGAAATTACTAACAAAACCATTAATCTGAAAAATAAAAATCAAAAATATGTATCAAATAAATGCTTATTCAATAATCATGATAATTAATCATATATAATACAGATCAGCCATACTCTTTAACATTTTAAGCCTATTTTAATCAAATGAGCTGTATTGGTGTACAATACAACCTTGCAAATAAAAGAATCTGTATATTCACATGTACTTGTATGAGTTATATTGTAAAGATATCCAATGTACTTTTGTGGGAACTATATTCATAATGTTATAAAACTAAATACTGGCAATGTAAGTAAGATCTTATGTGATGTTGTAATAATGCAATAATAGTTTAAGTCATTTTTTACTTAAAAAGCATGGTTTCGTAGTATATTTCAATATTTTGAAGGTAAGATTATCTAGCAAATGTTAGATAAACTAAGAGTATGAGCAGAAAACGACATAGTTAAGTTTGAAAATTCTATCAAATAAAAAGTATAGTCTATCAAGAAACCTACTTTTTTCTACATTGTTAAGAAATCCCATTTAAAATGATAAATATAATTATCAGTAGGTGTCATGCTCTGTCTTGTTCAAGTTTTGGAGAAAGCTGTGTTTGTTTACATATCCCCTTCTGTTTGGTCCTTCAGTTTTCTTTCAATTCTTCATTAGACCACCATTTATATTATGGTGTGAATTCATTAACATGGTAAAATTATAATGCTATGAATTGTAAAAACTTAATTGTTTATCTATCAAAACTCAAACATTTTAACCTAATTGAAAATCATACCACATTTCCCATTTTTGCAATTAACAACCTACATGCATATGCTATGTACCAAATAAGTTTATAAATTAGCCAAGATACATGTACAATGAGCTACAACATGTACATGTACCAAAGCTGGCATACATACAATGTACAAATGTATGGAATTAATTTTTGCACA
The DNA here is from genome assembly GCA_034783895.1 of Geukensia demissa. Lineage (NCBI taxonomy): Eukaryota > Metazoa > Mollusca > Bivalvia > Mytilida > Mytilidae > Geukensia > Geukensia demissa. The sequence goes on from JARWCS010000004.1 coordinate 2,997,409, forward strand.
AACATGCCTATTTGTTTATTTCGAATTATAAATCAAACTGAGCAATAATTCAGTTATATTCCAATAAGAATATCAAGAGTGTTTATCACAGCAATAAGGACACATATACATGTTAAATGTCTATCATACATTTGTGTAGTTGTATTCATTAATGCTGCCACAGTAGTCTAAACCTGAACATGTAGAGTCATCTTGCTATCACCAAGACATGAGATAGTACCTGAGATCAGAAGAGACTGGTGATCCACCTAACATGAAAACATATATCTGTTCACATAACCATAGGATAAAAGCATCAAGAGGAGGTAACAACCCAGTTATCCAAGCTATAGGTAAACATACAAATACTATATGAAGTGCTTGATCAGCTGTATTGAACACAGAGGAATAATACCTACAAATAAAATATATACATTGATTATAAAATATACAAAATGAAAAACTTTCCGCTTTTATATACAGTGTATTAAAAGCCCTACAAATACAGGTACATGTAAACTTTTTCATGGAATTCATATTTTTTAGTTTTAGTGGAAATAGGGTATTGAATTGTCCATGAAAATGAATAAATAATAAAATTATATCTATACTTTTGTGTAAACACCTCAAATTATTTACACACAAATTAGATTAAAATAATGAAATCGCTAAAATAAGTACAAATACAGTACTCAATAATATTTATGACTAATAGTGCATTGTATTTATTATACATGTATATGCAGACAGAAAATTAACATACAATGTACCTGTGCCTTGTACATGTATAATAATTAACTGTTTACAAGTTTAATGTACATTAAAACTCTTGACATCAAAAATCACTGATCATTGTTTCAGACTTCTGTAAACATAATTCTGAACTGCTAAGTCCGATACTGATGTATCAATTGTCTAAGATGATTAATTATCTATAAAAGTTGACCAATGCTACTAGGTTTTCAGTAATAGAATAATCTAGATTCTAATTAATTCCATTTAGAACTTATGATTCAACTTAGGGTCTGTTCACACTAGACTTAATCCAGATCAACTTCAGCCAGTATACAGGTAACCTGTTGCATTTACACAAGCACTGGTGTTTTGGCATAACTAAATCGGGATTAAAATTGAAATGAAGCTCAAAAGACCATAAGTAACATTACTAATTATGACCACAGATTAAATCCAAATTTTGCTTTCACATTTATTCAGATTAACTACTTAATGTGGAATTATTTAATCTGAAATAAATTTAACCTTCTGTCAAGGCAATGTGACTTAATGCACATTTACCTGAGTTAATCCTGATTAACTTTTGTAGTGTGAACAGGCCCTTAGAATATTCATGTAGTTGAAACATCTTCCCTATATTTTCAAGTCAATGCTAAGAAGAATAAATTTCTTTATAGTTCTACACTTAATTAGGTGACTGGAATCTTAAATACATAAGATTTATTGTGTTTTGTGTCATTTTCTAGTGTATATTTAAAGATAATGCAAATTTTAATTGATAAATAATCAATTATTCCAGATTATTTGTTATGAAATTTTATCAACTGCCCATCACTACGATTCCACTACTAAGTCTGAAATCTGATGTCTTTCCCTGGGTAGGAATTTTGCAATAACAAGAGAGGGTCTAAAAGGGACCCTGTTACATCACTTTATTAGGACACCTTTTGACAAGTATAACATATTGAAAATGAAACTATTAAGTCATGTTAAAATATCATGGTAACCAGGGGAAGACATATAAATCATGAACTAGAGGCTTTTTCGGGCTTGCCTGATACATGTACATAATCAATACTTACCTATTCATAAGATAAACTGAAATGCAAATGAGAACATACAAAGATCTCATTAACGGGGCTATCTCCCAACTGTCTTGTGTTCTGTAGGCATTTGGTTCTGGTGGTGCTCCTACAGTTAGGGAGTACTGAGTGATACACAACGTCAACCAACCAAATATATAAAGCACAACTGTAGCTCCTGTATTATAACTATACAATGAATTCAAAGTCATAGGTAATAAGTACAAGAAGGTCAAGCCACATACAAATCCTGATAATATTGAATGAATCACAATATTGACCTTAAATCTTTTTCTAGGCAGAACAAACTCAAAGGTTTCAACACCACAGCATGAGAAAAAGTCCACTTCATCTTCTTCTGCTAATAAATTCTTCTTTGTAGGATATGGAATGTCAGATGAATTCTGAGCCTGAACAATAGTCGTGGTTAATTGTACTATTAAAACAAATGTGAAGATCAAACTTCCAGTTATAATACTACCAACATAATCATCTATTGTTTTTAGTTCAACAAGTAATGTAAAAATTCCTCCTATCAGAAATGGAAATAAAAACAATAACAACTGATTGAAATAAACATATATTGGTGCTCCATAGCCAAGTCGTAGCTTTGGTCCTCCCAGGAGCGTCTGTGGAAATCTTTTGGAAAGGAACTCTCGCTTGTATTCATTCAAAAGAGGGATTCCAGTGCCCATGATGAACTTTTAAAGTAGTTTTTCTTATTGATGTTTCTCTCTCCTTCAACCTTTTTCAAACTCCATTATGTCCATTCGGAGAACTTCTTTTTTATCTACTTGTAAAATAAGAAAGTAATTATATAATGTGATATAACAATTTCTTTTATTTAAAAAATTGAAAAACTTCTTTTGTTGCCTAATATAAATAACTTACTAAAAAGGCAAGAATCTCATTTCTAATTAATAAAACAAACTATACTCTGTGACAGAGTTTCCTGGAATGGGTAAATAGGTTGTAACAGAAAAACTGTCTATCGTCAATGATCGTATTCTCGTAAAATAGTGTTTATTTTATAAATTGATATAAGTGGAAGCAACTTGCACTAATACTTTTTACCAATAGCGATGTGTTTTAAGCTGTGTCAAGTTTTTAATTCTCTACAGGGATTTTATATTATAAAATTAGCCATTTGTATGCTGGAAGGCGCTATCGCGAGACCGGAAGTATACATTGTCAAAGCTGTGTAATAATTAAGTAATTTAATAATGATTATATAACTTGCAAAAATGCTTAGTGGCACGCCTGAATGAAATTTTAAAAGTAATTCTTCTGATATGTATCGCAAGAGGTGGTCCGAATAAAAAAATGAGCGCAATTTTTCAAATTACTTCATCAATGTCAAACTTCAGCGCTACCGCCAAAAACAAAGATGGCCAACCCTCAACGTTAAAACCCCCGTAGAGAAATTCAGGGGCAGATGATAGTATGTAAAACACTTTTGCATAGTGTAAATCAAGACCGTTAAGAGTGGGATAATTCTTTCTTTTGATTTAAAATAAATTCAAAGGCGAAAACGCACATATAATTTAATTAAGCCCGAAATTCGCACTCCAGAAAAGCTTGACATAGAGTATAATTCATTTAACATTTTTAACTAAGTTCAAGAATGTTTAAATTGGTCCAACCCTTTTACCTTAACTTTAACTTGGCAAAGACCATATATATTCCGATTCGTACTTGTCTTGGCTATCATCCCACAAAAAATCATGATAGGTTTAAAATCTTCTAGTGAAACGCTGTCTCCAATGGCGAACCTCCTATTAAAAAACACAATTTTACTTCCTGGAAAGCTTAGTTAGTGAGGCGTTGTTGGAACCTGCTGCCATTTTTTTAAATCACTCTTAAAACTGATAAAACCTGGACTCAAATTCATCCCAATACATCTCTTTCAAATAAAATTTCCCTTATTAAAATTCATTAACTGTTCTTGGAAATACGGCGTACTGAATGGGACTATATTGTGTATTTTTAGCACTATTTTTGCGTGTGTTCTAACTTTCGGGGTGAATTAGTGGTTTGACACCTATATAACAGCCTTAATCGGCTACACAGGTAGTTAACTCTTTGGCATCAGTGGGTCAGATCGCGGGTTATCACGCAGGCGACCGACGTTCGATTCCAGTGGAACTGTAGTCATAGGTTTGTCTTTTTGTTCCTTGTTTTGTTACAAGTTTATTTTATTCAGGTTGGAGCATGCAGTATACACGTTTTTGTTATTTCTGTACGAGTGATTTTAGAGTTCTTCACACGAATGGTATTCCACCCTTGTTGAAGGCCTTGTCGAGACCTCTAGATTTGTAAAATTTACTCTGTTCTTCATGTGGTTGGAGTGCAGTCTCTCTTACATTTAACCGTATCTTATCAGTTTCATAGCCAGCAATTTACCAATTTATAATTTTGCCTTTGACTAGCCTGCTCACATTTAAAATAAATTAATAAATAAATCTTGTTTAAGTGACCAAATCTACTAATGTTTGTAGGTTGCAGTTTGGGGAGAACGGGAATTTAAATGTTATTGAACCATAGGCTTTTCAACCAAACCAGTTAGAATACCGATATGTTAGCGACCGGTAGTCATTATTGAAACGAGAATAGGACCAAGATACTTTCCTACTCTTTTATATTTCAAGAAACGTTATCGTACTTATAATCAAAAGTTCGACCATCCACTGTCATAAACTGATCCCTGAATAGTATAAAGAAAGAATTTCCCCCTGAAAATTGGGGAATGGGTTGAATAATGATTAATTGATTGATTGATTGTTGTTTAACGTCCAGTGGCAAATATTGCATGCATGTTCAGGACGAGAACAAGTTATAAAACAATAAATCATATAAAAGGAGCTAGCTGGGAGTTGGGCCGGAGAATTTATAGCCACAGGATGCCAAATTGGAACTGTTTGGGTAGGGTGCGGGAAATTTAGCCTGAGCAACTGGTCACCTACGTACGGACCAATCATAACGAGCAAAGGGATCTTTAATGTGTTGATAGTGTGGCATTTACCCAACAGGGGGCACGGCGGTAACATTCCCGTCCAAGACGGGTAGAGATTTTATACATTCCGCTCAACAAACAGACGCACTTTTAGGAGGGGTTCTACCTCTTGGCGGAGAAACCGAGCAATCAATTTCTTAACCCCAACTACTCTTTGGGTGGTTGAGTATTTATATATCCCGCCCAACCAACGGAAACCCCTTACCTGGGGTTCTACTTGCAGACGGCCTATTTCTATACCTCTGCGCTTTGAGCATCGGACCCCACCTTTTCCACTGTGTCTATTTTTTTTATTTCTGGTGTAAAAATTTCGTGCAGTTATTTATTATAACAGAATCGAAAAATGCTGGGTCGGTTGGTCATTTTAGTGGGAGAAGT
>JARWCS010000004.1:3002695-3015056 GCA_034783895.1 Geukensia demissa
AATTGTTGGCAGGTGACCCTAGGGAAATAACAACAGAATATATTGTTTTATGTAATCTATTTTAAATGAGACAGTTTGTTAGCAATATGAATAATTTATGTTTGAGGAACAATCATTTATAAAATTCAAGCAACTCTATTAATCATTTATGTTTAGATATCACAGAAATGTTTGTCTAACTGACTGAATAATTTTTCAAACAAACTGAAAAGAATACAGAAATGTGTCTGCCTTAATATTTAGTAATGTCTTTTTCTCTCCCTGTATTTCTTATAGAACAACATTTTTCAAACATGTGTGGACACAGAAATGTCTGGCCTGCTTTCTTTTCTGATGACCATTTATGTCAGCCAATAAAATCTCTGCTTCTAAGATGTTGGAAGTGTTCATATGACAAATCCAGATGATCATGGAATGGTAATAAGAACAAAAATTAGAATGGGGCATTGTCAGATCTTGGTTTGAGATCGTAGTGAACAATTCTGCCAAGATCAGATTTTAATCAGATTGCATAAACTATGTATTGGACGAGCTTATTTTAATGTCAGACACTGGATTAACATGTTGCTTTAAAAATTATAATTAAAAATAATGAAGTTGAATTTCATTAGGTCAAAGAACAGGTGTCCCCATAGGAGAGTCATCAAGCCCAGAAATAACAGATATAAGGGTGTAATAAATTCTTTACAATACACAATAGTCATTGAATTTTTCTTGTTGGTTCAGAGATGACAGATTTTTATAGATAACAATGACCTGAGCAAAATTACTGAATTCTTTAACCATGAAACAGACAACAAAAACCTGTAAAATTGACTTGTGAATTATCTGAAAAGCAGTAGCAGTAGTATCTAAAAGTAGCAAGCTAGAAAGGGAAGGGATTTGAGATGTTACTACTTTCGACAAACTCGCTGAAGATTATCAATTTTTAGAGAGATCATTGTGCTACCCACGAAAGGGTTGGCAAATCGTAGTTTCCACTGTTTGTTCTGATGGGCAAACTTAAGGATTAAAAATGATAGCAAACGTTGGTTCCAAGTATAAGCAGGAAGACTTTCAAAGGCAAATTTGTAATGATTTCTATTTACATACACACAAACATGCACACACGCACACACATGAATTATCTCCCTCGAAAACACTGTTGGTTAAAAAAAAAAAAAATCTTTAAAAATATTTAAAAAGCAATATTAATTCAATCTAATTAAAATTAGATCTCTGCACTTGCTCCCCTTTTTTATTTGTTTTTTCTCTTTGGTGGCGTCATGGGAGATCTAAAAACATCCCATTTGAGTTCATGTTAGGGGTCATGTCGGAACGTTTCGGAGCTTTATCAAAGCCGCAAATCGCCTTCGCACGAGTGAGGCATCGCTGATTGGCTATTGTAAATTTGACCTCTGACATGAACTCAGATGGGATGTCCTTAGATCTCCCATGATGCAACCGAAACCAAATAAAAAGGAGAAGAGAAGCAAGTGCAGAGATCTAATTTTAATTAGATTGATATTAATTCAGTGGTGAATCATAGGCTGTCTCTCTGCAATGAAAACATTTTGCAAAGATTTACCCATTTATATTGCCAATTTTCTGAGATAATAATTTCTCCAATATTTGAATGCATTACAACGACCATCTTCCATATTGAAATCTTTATTCTTATGTTGCACATCTAAACATTGACATCCAACTTATGACCTAATATGAGTGAACGTAGTCTTATGTTTATTTGGATTTGCTCCAGACAAAAATTAGGTGGAAAAAAGAAACATACCCCGGTATATGTCACCCGACTTTTGTTGGGGGTAACATATTAACAAGGAAACAGAACAATTACAATATATGTATGTTGTCCTGACCACGTCTGGGCAAAATAAATAGACAAGGGTAAATTAATATGCTCTACTGTTGGTCATGGGTATAAAATCAAGGTGACCAAATAAGCTGAATTCAAATGTTGAAGCAATGGTCATTAAGACAATATATAAAAATTGGGTTTTACGAGATATTATAACCGAATCGCCCACAGATCAGCAAACTGGTGGCCCAATTGTTATTCATATTATCAAGTATTAAAGTCCATTTCAGTTCTTTTAAATAACAGATTTTGCAGTCTTGCAACTTTATTTGCCAATAAAATTTGTTCATTATTGGTCACAATAATGATAATGATGTATTTGGTTTTGAGAAAATTGAATTTTTAATTTTCCTCATTATAATTCAATTGGAATTATGTCTTCCAATTCATCAGGACAGGTACAATCTAAGGTATGGTCAAGATACCAAACTTAGCCAAGCAAACATAAAATACATTAGCACTTCAGTCGTTATTTGACCATCCAAATGAATGTATCTTCAAAATATCAGTATATTGAGCTAAAATATTTACTACAATCAACAAATTAGTCTATTTCAGTTCCTTTAAATAATTGGAAAATTTAGCTAACAAGTACATTTGCAACAAAAAAAAACATGCTCTTGGATAAGATAAGCTGGTTATTTTGAACTACTGTATGTAAACCGCCAAAAGTAAAAGGTGTTATCAATTAATCTCAATAAAATTTTGCAAATAGATGCATCTTGGTGAGTCTTAACAGAAACTGTTTTCTTTTATATATTCTTTTCAGTGGTAAATGAACCTGGACCAAGAGATATATAACGTAAAAGGGAGATAACTCTCTTGGCGGGGTTTTACAAAAAGTCATGCAGAATGCCCATAGAGTAAAATATAACATAAATGTAGTTGCAAAATTTCTTTCTCATCTCAATGTAACAAATTATACAAGAAAATGGTTGATATTATTCCATTTTGAAAATTTAGTGTTTTAGAAGACAAAAAAAATTACAATTGGAAATTTCCCACCTAAAACAGTTTTTATGTGCCTGAAAAGTATCTGGTGAGGGCAATACTTTTATTTTAATATTTTATTGGATGACTCACTGGGTTCAACTTCCTGACAAAAAATAAGTAAAATTTTCCAAGGATAAAGGTTTGAAATGTCCAAAAAGTCAGTCTATGGAGTAAGGTTTACAGACAGTGGCTGTCAGAAACACCAAGTTCTTTTACGAGGTCAGTACATATTGTTGTCTCTTGTTTTATTTGTATTTGTCTGTGTATTATGTATTGACTTCAAAAGGTAAATCTTATTCAGTTGGTTTTGTTTTTACCTTGTTTTGTCACACCACTGTCCCAAGTTAAGGAGAGGGTTGAGTACTCATAAAGATGATTAACCAAGTCACATACTTAATGTTCCGGTCCCAAGCCACTAACCTGTAACCCAGTGGATGTCGTTGTTTCTATGTTTAAATGTTACTTGTTTTGTATTTTATATTTATTTGGCCGATAGGTTTTACATATGAATATGATCACAATTTATTTTTGGGCCTTTTACAGATTGGCTAGGGTGTGAATATGTATCCACAATTGAAGGCATTAGATTGGCTAGGGTGTGGATATGTATCCACAATTGAAGGCCTTAGGGAAACCTGGAAATAAATGTTTTGGATGGCTGTCTCATAGAAATGTATTTTTATGTTAGAAAATTTGGTTGTAGATTCCCAACCATCATACATCAGAATCTAGAATTTAAAATGTTAATCAGAATGGCCATTTTTTCACCTCTCACCATTAAAAATGCAATTTTTAAACTATCATCTAAAAATTTTAAGTTATGGGTTAACCCATATTTAGTGAAGTAAAAAGATGCACAAGTACATGTGGTCAACTCAAATGAAACTGTCCTAAGAATTGACCAATTCTGGGGTGTAACTTTCAAAAATATTGAAATTTCAATTAAACTGACTTGTTTAGGGATTAAGTAGATGATTTTTGTAAAATTTGGACATTCAATGTGATATACAGATGATTGGAAGATGTGTTCATTAAGATGGTCAAGTAAAGAAGAACTACTGTATTTTATGCTTGATTTACTTGATTATAGGTGTCTCAAACCTTCCTCAGAATGGACTTGTCTAGGTTAACAGTAAGAAATAATTCCCCTTGAGTTTATTATGGGAAAATTATTAAATCAATTTTCTCAAAAGCAAATTAATGTTTTATAGAAATTAAAGTAGAATAAGGAACATATTGTGATCATCTTCATTGCAACCAAAAATGGTTTATAGGCAATAAAGTCCATTTAAAAGAACTGAAATGGACTTTATTGCCTATGCATGTCAATCTCATTGAAATTTTAATATCTAATAATTATAACTCTACACTTGAGGCAATTTTAAGGACTTTTGCTTTTGAGTGGACCACATGTACGAGCGCACTTGTACTTCCAAAAAATGGGTTAAAATTGGAAACCGAAAAAAATGGCCTTTACATCTATGTAATATATGAATACATAAAATAAGCACCCCTCCTCAAAAAAGAGGAAAAGATAAGGATATAGAACACTTAAATTTGTTATGGAAACATGAAATATTTTAATCACCTGCAAATCCACTTTGTTTGGCTGGTTTTTGCTTGTTATGCCATTCTCATTTGAAAGCCTAGATCCATGCAAAATAAATTTACTTTTCTTAATGTATATTTATAGAGTCATTTACTAATTTTTTTAATATTCTGCCCTGATTTACCTAAATAAAATCTGGCTGGGATGGACCTTAAAAAATAAACTGGTCCCACATTTGCCACTTGTAAAAGTTATTTGGCTGACAAAATTTGTTGTATAAATTCCTCAAGAAAAAAATGTTCTCACCTGCTTTGTGGATGAAAAAAAGTGATCCAAAGGGACAAAAATATCGGCCCCATCCCTCACTGAAAAAACAAATAGTTGGTACCTAACATTTAATGTCAGACTGATAAAATAATTCTATTTGTCAAAGCTTCATTCTGCTTTGGATAGGGAGAACTTCTTTATACAATTTTTGGATCTTGGTCTTCTTCACTATGGTTTTAAGAGGCTGTCCATGGAATACCTAGGCACTTTGTGGCACATGCGAAATTTTGTTTTTAAGAAAAATTGCTCCATTTGATATCACAAATGTGTGTTTTCTAAGAAATTGATTTTGATAAATGGGTTTTTGCAACAGTGTGAGTGTAATAAATCACATAGAAAGCACTAAAACTGTAAAATAAAGGGAGATAACTGCAAAATTCATATTGTTAGGGATACTTGAAAGCATACCGTGAGATCCCCTCTTCAAACAGAAAAATCCCTATTCTTTCAGATTTATCCATGTGGTCAACATTACATTGGAACAAAAAAACTGGTGGGTTTAATTTTACGATATGCCATCCATACCATACTATTTGCCTGCTTTGTCCATGTGCTGCTAATGAGAGGTTACTCCTTGAAACAGGTGTCAAGCATAATCAAATTTATCATATTTGTACAACATTGGCAAACCTGTATATTTTAAACAAAGAACACATCACATTTAAACACAATACTTGTTCAAAATTTAATGATATAAACCTGTTTATAAATAGAACGACTGAGTCTTCCATTTAAAATTCACCTATAAAAGACTTTATGGGTAAATTATACAATGTGCTATAAACCACACACTTATATCTTTCATTAATGGCCAAGAAAACTAGTGGAAAATTTCATGTCTAATGGATGTAACTTTAAACATACTGGCAAACAAGAAGTTGCTGCCCGACAGATTTGAAAAAAATATGTAAAAACATGTAAATGGTGCAACTCAAAACCATTAAGAAATCATCCCTGTACACAGAAACTGAGTTCAATAAATAAAGAGATGGACAAAGAATCAGAAAGCCAAATTTAATGCAGTACAGCACTCATTCTATGAGTGGCAAAAAATATCTTAATTGTATACATGAGATGAAATCTGTTTTATTACATTATTGGTTTCAATAGATTATACCAATGCTTAGAAAGGAATTAAATTTATAAAATCTTTTGCATATTTGAAATAAATTTTCTTAAAATCCAAAGATTTAAAAATATATCATATGTCAAAACTTCAATGCATATTTTGATGCTGCACTAAGAAAACATTTTCTCATCAAAGGGCTGAACTATGGACTATTAAATCTGTCAATTTGTCCATCCAAGGTTATATTCCATCACTAAGTGGTCAATAAACTACAGCTGCCAGTAATGTTTGTCAATAATTGTCCAAAGACTTTCTATCAATTTACACAATCTAATCAGATTCCTAAGCTTAATGCTACTGTGTGTATGACACTATTTTTGTGTCACAAAACTGTCCTTAAACTGGTACAGGTTTCTCCAATTTATTCTGTCCAATTATATTTATTAACCAGAGGCTCCCAGGAAATTGACAGATACTCCTCACTGATCCTTGCCAGGAATGAATGTTGTTCAAAATTTTGGTAAAGAACAATTAGCTCAGAAGTTTCACATAAGAAATTCTAAAGTAAATTTCCCTTAAAAGACAGATGGGAATGCTGGACACAATTATGATAGAGGACCACTAAAGAACCATTTCACCAAAGTTTAGTCTAAATTGGGTGAGCTGTTTCAGTGGAGAAGATTTTTTTTGTAATCATTGACAGTTTGAGGGATGATGGAGGACTAATGACAGTCTGACCAGAAGGCCCTATTGTCACAGGGGTCACCTTGCAGTCTCAACAGGAGTAATTTCTCCTGAACCAACCCTAAAAATTCAAACCCTAACAATCAAAAGATCCTAGTACTATAACCTTTATGTACATATATAAGTAAAAGAGTCTGAATGATGAAGATATGCTTATTGTGGGTATTTGTACATCAGCACAACATCCAATGAATTCTCAGAGAGATGAACTTCCTAACAGACCAAGTTTAGTTTACAATCTGACAAGGTCTCTTAAGGATATGGCAAAATTTCATAATTTATTACTATAAGGAAACTGAGTTGCATTGAAAGCGCAGCATAAGCTGCAGCATGTTGAAAAAGGAAAAATGTACAAATGAACATTTGAGTAAGAGCTGACACAGTATTTTGATGGACACAGTAATGTGTTGGACCGAGTAGTGTGCTGGACACAGTAAAGAGCTAGAACTAGTTAAATGGCAAGATCAGTGATCATTTTGACCCCCTTTTCTCCAAGCTTGATTAACTTTGTTGCATTATAATAATTTTGATAAATACTTGTTATATGGGATAAAAAATAAAAAGTTATCTATATCATGCTTACTTTGATCCCTTAAATCTATTAAACAGTAAAATATAGAGAAAATCTGCTGACATATTACTGAAAGCTCTCATTTAGACAAATCGAATAGAAAACCTGAGGCTCACTGGAGTCTGTATTGCTCACCTGACAGAGACTCCTCACTGAACCTTGCCAGGAAGAAATGTAAAAAAATTTTGGTAGAGGACAACTGGCTCAGTAGTTTTACATAAAATTCTAAAGTGAATTTCCCTTACAGTTTCATATTATATCAAGCTTGGCTGTGGCAGCCAACTTAATTGGCAGACAGGGATGCAGAACATAATTTTGAAAGATCATTTCAGCAAACTTTCCCATTGGGTCTATGCTTAACTAGATCTGGCTGTCTCATGGTTGATGGGCAAGACTGTTGACATAATGGTGGTATAAGACCATCTAAGGATCGTTCCACTAAAGTTTGGTAACAATTGACTCAGTTGTTATAGACAAGAAGATGTTTAAAATATACCACCCATTTTTAGTAACGGCATCCATCTTGTTTGCTGGGGGAGGGGTGAAATGCTTGAAACAATTTTGGTAGAGGACCACCAAAGGACCATTCCAACAAAGTTTGGTTTCAATTGTCCCAGTAGCTTCAGACAAGATTTTCAAGTGAATTTCCCATAGGGTCTTATGTTAAACTAGTTCTGCTATATCAGCCATCTAAATTTGTGGGTGGGGATTCTGGACACAATTTTGGTAGAGGACCATGGCAGGACCATTCCACCAAAGTTAGGTTGCAATTGGCTCACTAGTTCTGGACAAGAAGTTTTTCCAGTGAATTTCCCGTAGGGTCTTATGTTAAAATAAGTTCTGCTGTGGCAGCCATCTTGGTTGGTGGGCGAATATACACAATTTTGGTAGAGGACCATGTAAGGACCAAGGTTTGGTTGCAACTGGGTCAGTAGTTTCAGAAAAGAAGATTTAAAATTGAATTTTCCATAGTGTCCTATGATAAGCTAAGTTCCTCTGTGGGGGCCATCTTGGTTGGAGGTTAGGAATGGGGATTTTGGTAGAGGATCATATAAGGACCATTCAACCAAAGTTTGATTGCACTTGGCTTTGTAGTTTCAGATGAGAAGGTTTTTTTAATAAAACACCCCTTTTTCTATTTTTAGTAATGGTGGCCATCTAGGAAGGTGGTCAGGGATGCCAGACATAATTCTGGAAGGGGACCACCCAAGTGATCAGGCCAGGTCACATTCCTGAAATGAGAATTCAAGACCTTTGAGCCTCTTATTTGAACCACCAGTCCAAAATGAGAAATCTAACTTAATGTTATTATAAAAAAACAATCTACAGCAACACCAAAACTGAAAGCCCAAAGTTGTAGCAGAAGTTCAGGTCACATGTCTGAAATAAAAATTTGTCCATGTGTGGGCCCTTCTGTGATCCTGAACCAAAATAAATTTCAAATTCAAAGATTTGTAAATGCCCTGTTTTTCTAGTTGGATTGATGTTTTCTTTGAATTAAAATTGTAGAAGTTTGTTATCCTATACTTTTCAGTGACAAGTGTGAAGCTGTTGTTTCTGACAAAATTTACATCTAGTCATTATTTTGTACTTTTACAAGTGGGTTATTTTATCAATATCTACAAAAATAATTCTGGTATATTTTTTGGCAAAACTATTGAATTTTAAAAATTTCAGTAGTAAATAAAAAGTTTGTACCTTATTTATAAGTATAGTCTAATAAAAGATAAAAGTAGACAAAAACTAAACATTTTTCTTCTAATTTTATCAATTATTTAGAAACTCTTTTAGAAGTGAATGTCAATTATTGATATAACATTTTTCTTTTTTCTCTGTAATTGAATAAAATATTCCATGTATTGTTGTGCCCGGTTGTGCTGACAAACAGTCTTAATTTTATCAATACTTGGAAGAGAACATCTTACCATATAACTTCATTTCATTATCAGTTGTCTGTACAAGTAAAATCACATATCCAGATAATTCCATAATAATAATGTCCCATCAGTATTCCAAAAGTGTCTTTACATTTTATCATGGTAATCAAACTCTCTGAAATCTCCTATGTATAGAATATCTCACAGTGATTCAGGCTGTCAGTGCTTAGCTGTTTTATTGAATCAACAATGGGAATAATAGAAACAAATCGCTGATAAATATCAAATCACATGTATTTTTATATTTCTTTTCATCATAAACTGATTGATACTGAGCAGAAATGAAAATAAATCAATTCCCTGATTGATAGATATGTCAGTTACATTTAGAAGAAATGCCATCCATAATAAAGCCTTGGATTAGGCCAAACTCTTCACGCGTAAAAAGCAGCTAAGCCATAATAAAGCCAATATAAAGTTTTGATAGATTAAGCCGTTGCATTTTTCTTTCAAGTATTCTGTCATTATATGAATCAACAATGTGATGTTAGTGGAATGATCCAAAAAAAATTAACAAATATAGAACTTTGACCATTTGCCATATTTACTTTATATTATTGACCTTGGCTATAGCATTGTTAAGTTATCATAACAATTATTCCTTACTTATAGTTGCTGGACATTAACTCTAAGGAGATATAAGTTATGATATACAAGAATATTTGACCATTAAACATCTTAAACACATTCTTTTCTAGCTCTTCCTTACTATATTTACGGAACAAGACGAAGACTTGTCAATATTTGTTATACCGGTAAATGTATATAAGATGTGGATTGTGTCTTTCTAGCATATATTTCATATTCTTTTTTTTTAATATGGCAGCAAGATATGATCCATATCTTAAATAGGTTTATAAAAAATATTCAGAAGTCAAATTTAACAGCATTCCAAGTGCTTTTCTGGTTTTTACTTCATCTGACACACTATAGTGATAAAAAAAATAGGAAAATTAGTAAATTTTCATGAATTTCTAGTAACATTGATGGACCAAATGAAATATACAGTTCATGATGTAATAAATGTTGATAAGTCAAATATAAAAATAACAATCAGGGAATTTTACAAATTACAATGTTAGAAAAAAGGCATGTTGTGGCTGCAGTCAGTTTAATTGGTAATGGAAGCCACTGTTCCAATACAAAACATCAACCTCTAAGGCAGGTAATTGACAAAATTACGTTATGAGTGCAACTACAAAGATGTTTCCTGCTCATTGTATTGTCAATATTTTGTCAGTCTTGAACTCCTCTGGTTTCAGTAATATTTCTGTCCAGTGACACCCACTTTTCTGTTCATAATTTCATTACAGATGCTTAAAATGCTTTATAAGAAGTTTTTATTAATACCTCTTTATTTCTTCACGTGTTTATATAGATTGGACCTAGTAAGACAAAATCTATGGAAAGTCAAAAGAAACCCTTTCCCAGAAAAATTTCCAAATGCTCATATCTCAAAAATGACCACAATGACTTGTAAGTTTTTTTTTCTGCTTATTTTGTTTCAATATGAAAGTCTTAACATATGTATGAGTTATATTTTTAAACAGATCCAGGGTAAAACACACACTGTGTCATTTATAAGCTACAATGGTCTTCTTAGGAAAGATTGGACCAAGAGTTGGAAAATTTAAATTAGGTAAAAAAAATTTTCATGATAAATGATAACACCTCTCCCAAATGTAAAAAATATGTACAATATTTACGTAAATTCTAGTTACATTGTCCACTGTAAATTAAAGACAAGCATCACCCATACACTACAGAAACACCATTCAGATGTACACAATATATATAATGCTATATGTATAAATGTACATTATATCAACAACAGAGCTTAAAGCCCATAACTATAATAAAATTTTCAATTTTCATGAAAAAAGGAAACACAAATCTTTATATAATGGTAAATGACTTTGTTAAGTTTCTTGACCGTAGGTGAACAGGTTTTCTCTAACTACACATATTATGTAATATCCACTTTTCAATATTCCAACTAATGTAAAGGGCCATAACTTAAAACATTCAGTATAAATTTACAGATGGCCCTCAGTTAAAAAGAGAAAATACAAAAAAAAATAATATTTCTAGTTAATTTTCCCTATGTTTCTATGAAACCTCAGAAAGTTATGGCACCTAATCTGATTGTACATGATCGCCACTTAATTGATACTGGATATGTCCATTAGATTTGTATTACATGTATTATATTGACAACATTTGAGCTGACATCATTTTAGCAACAACCCCCAGTTAGTATCCATTAATTCTTGTTTAAAATGTCACATTTTAAAACCTTTGGGATATTTTTTGCAACATATCTGTTTCATTGTATTAATAGGCCATAAAAGGGACCTTTATCAGCGTAACTTCATTAGCCATTGAGTGGAAAATTTTAAAAAGTTTTGAGACTAATATCACCATTATTATTACAACAAGCTAAAAGAGTGAGATGTGATCTAAGAAAATTTTCTGAAATTATCTTAAAACATGATTGATTATATATCTTAAAGACCCCCCAACATACACATAAACATACACACACACATATTGTAATATTGTCTCAAAAATCTACTGGGGTTTATATTTGCCCATTTCATTTCATTTGTGAATTGTTATCTTTTATCCACAAATATTTAATTTTCTTCTTTCTGATTACATTGAGTTTGGTTATACATCATGAACTGTATATATCATTTGGTCCACAGATGTAACTGGAAATTTATAAAGTTAGACTGACTTTCATATTTTTAGTCCCTAGCATATCTGATGAAGGTAAACCCAGAAAAGCACTTTAAATTTGGCTGTTGAATATTTGTTATAAACTTGTGTAAGATATGGATTGTCTCTTTCTGGCATATATTCCAAATTCTTTCTTTTAAATACATTATAAACAACGACCAGAATCTGTACTTTTTGCCAACTTCTAAATTACAGGACTAAAAAAATATATACAAGACAACAAGCAATACATTTTGTAACTGTCAATTACTTGGTGATAATGAGAAATCATTTCAGGTGGAAAATTTGATGAAAGTCAGTTCAATAAAAAACTAATAATTCATTCTTTTAATCTGGCAATGAAAGCAAATTATTCATTTTGTTTGTGTGGAAATCATAATATTTTGCAGGCAATAAAATACTATAATTGATGCAAAAAACAACCAAAAAGTACAAATTTCTAGGTTTAGAAATCTTCCATACAGACACTATATATCCACACACTACTCTGGTGTTTGATAGTATAAATTGAAATAATTTAATATTGGATGTAACGCGTCTTCTGATTGGTTGAAAGTATTTTGGTTATAAGCCC
>JARWCS010000004.1:3044639-3061411 GCA_034783895.1 Geukensia demissa
CAAAGCAGGGCTCATTCATCATCACCCATCATTAATATGCTCTTGTCCTGAATATGCATGAAATATTTGACACTGGACGTTAAGCACCATTCAATCAATAAGTTTGTGAAGCACATCAGTCATTAAATGTACTGATGTTACAACATACCTATATTAAATAAGACTGGGTGAGAAAATTAAATTTCCACACTTGTTTTAATAGGGATGTTCTGGTGGTGTTATTGTTCACTGACTGTTTCCGTTATACACATAAAGCAATCATTTAACAGTTCTAGTTTTACAGGGATGTTCTGGTGTTGTAACTGTTCATTGACTTAATGTTACAGTAATCATTTTACAGGGATGTTCTGGTGTTGTAACTATTCACTGACTGTAATCATTTTACAGTAATTTCCTGGTGTTGTAACTATTCACTGATTGTAATCATTTTACAGGGATGTTCTGGTGTTGTATTGTTTACTGACTGTTAAAGTAACAGTAATAATTGGAGAGTTCTAGCTTTACAGGGATGTTTTAGTGTTTAATTGGTAACTCACTGTTTCTATTATAGTAATCATTGTAGAGTTCTAGTTTTTACAGTGATGTTCTGGTGATGTAATTGTTGTTAACCTTCTGTTTCAATTATGGTAATTATTGGACAGTTTGGTGATGAAATTGTTCACGGACTTCTGTTATAGTAAAGTATGTACCAATTACTCTAACTCATGTTGTTGACTACAAAGGAATTTGATATTTAAGAAAAGTTTCAGGTCTTTACCACAGCTATTTGCCATATTTAACATTTACACAAAGCAAAACATGAAGAATGGCAGATATATGCTGTAAATTGCTTTTCCAAAAAAGACAACTGAGATTTCCATTAATGTTAAGTTGGAACTGCCATATTTTTAAATCTTACTCCATAGGATTGCAACTGATTATCTGATTCTGATTTTACATGATTTCTAGTTAATTTTCTAAAACAATAAGGTCAAATCACAAACAAAAATGCCTGTGGCAGCCATGTTTGTAGTCTGATCAGGGTGACACAAGGATACTTTGTAAAGAACCTTCCATTCATGCTTCCTGTCAAGATTGGTTCCATTCTGTGGTTTCAGAGGAGAAATTTATTTTTAAATCAGCCAATCAAAAATATAAATTTGCAATGACAGCCATTTTGTAGTCCGGTCTAGACAAAAGGAGGAAACTTTGTAAAGGACCTTCCATAGATACTCCTGTCAAGTTTGGTTTCATTTGGCGTGGTAGTTCCAGAAGAGGTGACTCAACCAGAAACAAGAATTGTCCATGGCAGCCATGTTAAATGTCTGATTGGGACAAAAGGAGGAAATTTTGAAAAGAAAAAATGCTTCTTGTCAAGTTTAGTTCCATTTGGCCTGGTACTTTCAGATGAGAATATTAAATATAAGCTAATCACAAAGAACAACTGTCTGTGGCCATCATGTTTGTAGTCCAATCAGGACCAAATGAGCTAACTTTGTAAAGAACCTTCCATAGATACTTTCAGTCATGTTTGGTTCCATTTAAAGCAGTATTTTTTGAAGCGTTAGTTAGTGGACGACAGGGATGATATATGCAATCTTTACAATGGCATACTTTAGATGGTTATGGCCAAGATTCATTTCATTTAGCTCAGCGGTTTTAAGGAGAAGGTTAGAATATAATTGAAAATAGATGAACAGATGACAGACAGATAGACGCCAGTGATGACAAAATCTCACATGACCTTTGGCCAGGTGAGCTAACAATACCGTTCACACACTTTGAGTATGTGAGAAAAAAAAGACAAGAAAAACCAATGTCATTCACTTATGATTTTAATCCAATGTTCACTGAATTTAGACATATACGAATTTTGTTGATTTTGTAAAAATAAATATATAAATCTATTCTTCCGATAGTAAAAGTAAAAATCTGATGACATTCTAAAAATATATAAATATGGAAGACAGAATTCTATACAATTATTTCAAATTGCATTTACAGATGTTTACATATTGTATATGTATGTATGTTGCAGTTTTATATGTATGTATGATGTAGATGTCCATTGTAGTAAAAAAGTTCATTAATTACTAATGGTTCTTGCAATTCATCAGCTTGATAACAAAATGATATATAAATAAATGTTCTACAATGTACCAAAATAGTGAATGTTGTCAAATTTGTTCTAGGATCTAATCCCTCTTCTAGAACCACAGAAATGAATCTCAAGAAATATCCAGAACTAAAGCAAATTTAACTACTGAAATTTTGTTGCTTTCAACTTACAATCTTTTAATACATTTTTATCTTTTTTGTTATAAATTCAGTATACACTGCTTCTTTTAGCCACAAAAATACATAACAAATAATTTCAATTTCATAATAGAAGTGTGCCATATTTTCAACATTTATTAATGCTTACTGTTGGAAGTTCATGAAATTAGTATAAATTGAGAATTTTGAGAAAAAGAGGTTCACCCATTGCCTTTTGATACTTCTTTTTCAATAAAAAAAAATATACTGGTATAGAATAACTACATCAAAGTTATATTTATTTGCAAATGTGGAATAAAAAGAATCATTGCAATATCTTTCATCATTTATCAAAGAATTAATGATTTATTTGAGAATAAATAATTACCCCCCAAAAAATTCACAAGGTTGTATGATTGTTTAATATCTGGTGAAGTTGCCAATTTCTTGTATTACATGGCTCTTATCTCCCCTCTTCCTCAGACTTTTGCTGTGCACCTTTTTTCAACTCAAGTTTAATCTTGTAAACGCCCCATCTATTACGTTTGACAACTCTATCAAATTTTGAATGAGAGTTGGAAAAGTTGTCCAATATGTCAGATGAGTATTTACACAATCAAACTTGAGTTGAAAATAGGTGCACTTTCAAAGTTTGAAGTAAGTCTGATGAAAGAGTTTGATCATGTAAACCCACCATAAGAATTTCTGTTTCTCCTGATGATAGGTGCATTCTGTCCTATCAAAATTTGATCCAATGTTATTTTCTAATTATTTATTTTCCTGGTAGGGTCTAACATATGTCCATTTAAGGTCACATCTGTGTAACCTTTGTCGTGTGTTTATTCTGACCAATCACATCATGTCCTATGCTGGCATGACAGCAGTTTTTTGTCGTGGCAGCAACAAACCACTGTTGTGTCAGCATAAGACACCATGTGATTGGCCAGAATAAGCATGTGACAAAAAAGAATGTAGGGTCAAATTTTAATTAAACTATAGGTGCACACATATGTGGTATTCTACTACATTTATTCTATACCTCTTAATTTTTGCATTTCACACTTTTATCCAAATGTAATCATGTGGAAATTGAAAGTTCTGAATCTTATATTTTACCTATAAAACAAATCTTGTTTTATTATTTTAAATCTTGTAAAAGTTCTATTTCATCATAACACAAAAGGAATGCTAAGTGCAGAAAAATACCTTAATTCTTTAAAATTACACTAAACCACACAAATTAAAAATTTCTACTATAAACAAACTTTGGCACTCAAAGATAAAGGCAAGAAAATTATCTTTAACTACAAATAGTTAAACTGAAGTTTTGTAGTAGAAAATATTCCTGAATAGATCCAGGTATTTTTAGAAATTAACAAGCAGCAGTACACATTGGTGTTCTCATGATTAAATCTGGGGGAATGGTTTACAAGGTTTATAAAATCAAATTAAATGACAAATGCACTGAAGTTCATTTACTGTAAATCTAAGTTCATTTACTGTAAATCTAGAAATCAATGCCAGTACTACATGTGGCAGTGAATCACAGACTATCAAATATACTGATAATGGGAGACTTATAATGCTAATCCTTAACATTTGTTATAAAATATTACCAACATGCTCGTATTAAGTGCACTGTTGCTATAAGTGGCCCCCTCACCTTAATTTTGATTGAAATCCTTAAGTGCCTTCACAAAATCCCAGAATTGCAAGGTTGAAAAACAGAAAATTCTTTGAAAAAAAAAAAAATTACCAAGAAACATTTAATGGAGGAGAAGGAAAATAGAATTTTTGGACAATGCTAAACTACAGAATCAAAAAATAACCCCCACCACCATTGGTATAATTTTTTTAAGCTTCCTTGGGTACTTAACATGAGGAATATTGTAGAACTAAGATTCTGACCTTGTTTCAATATAGGTATTTAAATAATATCACATTGATTTCTGAATTTTCAGTATTATCCTTTAACAGGAAAAAAAAATAAATGCACACAAGTTGCAAAACACACATAATAAAACACAGATTCAAAAAATGGACGGATGATACTAACATAAAATACTGGTCCTGACTTTCAATGAATATATTGCACTATATATAAAATGATGACATCCATTAATTAGTGATGTTATAAATGCAGAGATTTAATAAAATAAATACATCATATATAAAAGTTTTGTGTCAAAGTCTGACAATGATCAATGTATTGTAATAAATGCATAAGTTTTTCACATTAATATACATCTGTTTACTAAATTTACACCAGAAGCTAGTAAACAAACTGAATTTGATATATTTCCTCTGTGAGATAGTAAAAAAAGTATCTAACTTGGATTACACTTGCATGTTACAAGGGGAGGTAACTTCACAAACATTTTCCACTTTCAATACTGAAATACCTATCAAAATGTCAATTAGGTGACAAAGTATGTTTAAAGGTTTTCCCCTTCCTGGTTAAATAAGCTTCTGTTTCGGTAATCAGGCATTTTTCAAGATATGTAGCTTCCAGAAATAGACTTCACAACTTGCAGCTTAAAGATAAAAAATGGCTTGCAAAAATGACGAAAATTGGTTGGACGAAAGATGGAAGCCTTGGATTCTTATTAAACATGCGACTTTCAGATACCAGCTGAACTGAAAAGCTCTTATAGAACTTTGGTTCTCTGAACTTCAAGATATTTTCTCTTACATACACACGTGTCTTATTTGAGGCAATGTAAATACAAACATAGAGAAAATGAGCCCCGGCAAAGAGAAGACAAAAAGGGGAGAAAAGGGGAGACACAGTAACACTCACCCTGATAATGCTTCAGACCAAATATCAAATTAATTGTAAATACACTTGCCAAGAAATCTTTGATGAAAATTTTTACAGCACGTAGATTCAATTTAAGCATATTTTTATTTACAATGTCCTGAATTTGAAATGACAAATCTCAGAAAGTGTACTGATGAAGTTAAGACTTAAAACTGTTGTGCAAGTTTAAATTATAACAACAGAACTGTGAACCGATCGGAAAGTTTACATAATTAACGACAAAACTGCAAACCAATCTACAAGTTTAAATCATTAACGACAGAAATGTTAACTGATCTCCAAGATTAAATCAACAACAGAACTGTTAATTGATCTGCAAGTTTAAATCATTAACCACAAAAATGTCAACTGGACTCCAAGATTAAATCAAAAACAGAACTGTTAATTGATCTACAAGTTTAAATCATTAACCACAAAAATGTTAACTGATCTCCAAGATTAAATCAACAACAGAACTGTTAATCGATCGATCTGCAAGTTTAAATCATTAACTACAGAACACTGTAAACTGATCTGAGAGTTTAAACCAGTAACAACAAAACTGAAACTTTTATTCAAAAACCCCAAGAATCAATGTTGTTTTTGATGATCCAATATTGCTATCCACAAAGAAAAATTACTTTCATAGTAAGAGTACACAACAGCTCATCTGCAGTATAAAGCCACTCAGCTTGTCCACAATGGGAATAGGTAAATATCAAAATTTTGTTTTTTTCCTTTAAATACCTTATTATACTGCTGGACTAGCCAATCTTGTCAGATATCCAATCTCAACAATCAACATTCATTTTTTTGTGTGTTTTTCATGCTGTTTTTAAAATGAATGTCAACAGTCAACTTATAAGCTAAATGTAAATGTCAAGATAAACATGGGACAATCAAGTTCCCAGCCAGTGAAGATATCTAAAGAGATGCTTCCATTAATGGGATTCATTCTTTAATGTTTTGGAATGCAAGAGGACATTATGTCTGTTTAAACCCACTGTGGATATCTGAATGGGCCTTGGCAAATTGCCAAAAACACAGAGGAGCTGTAAAGTATTACACAACGCTACTAGGTTCGTCAACAAAATAATTGTATGGAGGAGGACTTCGGTTTGAGGATGACCTGGGAAATGTTGACAGAAATTCTCCATGATATGTGATGTCAGTTTCATCTGTCATGTCAATATCAATACCATTCTCACAACCCATCCATAGGTCATTTACTGATGCTGAAAGATCTTTAAACTTGTATTTGCCTGTCTTCCTGTAATTCAAAAGAATTTAATTTTTAAATCCACTGTAGAACTTATCTTGTAAGCTCAATAAATAACACATAACAGAATAAGAAATGTACAGAAAATAATAAACATCATGTCAGACGATGTAAACAGGCTTATAGAAAGACAATCAATCTGAATTCTTTAACATCCTTCACCAGTCTGCATTTTGCATAAACTGGACTTACCGTCAAATGTAGTCTTATTTTGCAATACCTAAATAATGCCAATAAATAAACTGCTATATCTATTAAGGCTTAATAAAAAGGAGGTCTTTCATAAATATAACCTAGCATAAAAAGAAGCTTATATATAAAATAGACTAGCTATTAAAAAACAACTGCTTAACCATTAATAATTTCTATATAATATATATAGATATATGTGTATAAAATAACAAAAACAAATTACTGTATCTAACTCACTTGTGGTGTCCCAATAGCTATATTTGAGGCTATTTGTACAATAATAGGTTTGATTTAAGTTTATTTACATGTAGGTTAAGTTTTTTATAGTTGTGAACATTAAACATAGTGTGCAAAAAGAAAAGGCATGCAAGTGAAGAATATGTTGAAGTTTAAACAGGAAAGGCACTGATACTGACATTCAGGGCTCTTTATACATTTTAATGTAGCCATACCAGCAGTATAAAGTCAGCGGCTTTGAAAAGTATACTCATTATTTATTCAGCATAGTAATGACTGAAGAGTAGGTGGTAAAAATAGCTGCCAATCACCTTCTATTGAAACCCCTGGAATCCACTTTAAATGAAACCACTTTCTACTGATTATTTATGGCATCTTTAAGTTTTGCTCCAAAATAAGCTTGAGACATAGCAAAAACAATTTAATGTGGATTTCATCTTATATTCATAAGAAAGAATAAGGAATATACCCCTGAAAGCCATGTGTATGACAAATATTCAAAAGCAAAATTTAACTGCGTGTAAAGCGCTTTTCTAGATTTACCTTCATCAGACATGCTAGGGTCCAAAATTAGGAATTTCTAGTTACATTCATGGGCCAAATAAAATATGCAGTTCATGTTGTAATGAACACCAAAAGGTCAAATTTATATACAGATTACCATCAGAGAATATTACAAGATACACTACTACATATATTGCAGTTGAATAGCTGAATACTTCTAAAACATTGGAATATAATTTCAATATCAATGTAACTAAAAAGTTTTACTGAGTACACAGAAATGATTACTCTGTAAATATATATATATATGCTAGGTACATGAAGCTAAAAGTAAATTCTAACAGCAAAGAGAACTACAACAAACTACAGGTCTAAGCTCTGGAAAAAACTTTAATACGTACAAATTCAAAATTTCCAGATTCATCTCCAAGTCCGGGTCTTTAAAACAAAAATAAGAAATCATCCAGTTTAAAAAAAAACAGTAACTAAAGGGCTAACAACCAATGTTAGTAAGTGAACAGAAATAAGAAATTAACAGGAATTTACTCATGTATATAAATGCTAGACACATGTATTACTGGTTTTATGCTATTTCAAGGGATACCAATTTCACTGCTGTAACATACCATTTATACAGAAACTGATTATCATTCATAGCATTTTGACATCACTTCAGTACATGCCCTGCACCAATTGTGTCATGATTTTCAAATTTGCAAAATGCACCCTTTAAATGGGTATACATTGAAATCAAATACAGTCAAAGTTCAGTTACAATTTAAAACTATTCAAGTTAAAGGACCCTTCAAACAAACATGATTCTATAATATTCAGAGAATATCATGAATATCAAAATAGAGGTTTGAAGCACCCAGGGTGTATGATCCATTTGTGTTCGAAAGATTAAGTTCAACTGTACTGCATTTCATGGTTGATCTTTCCTAGGTCATTCAAATTAAATAACTGTTAGGTAGAAAATTTAATGTCCCAAACACTGGTACAGATGTACAGTACACCCTCCTTATATTACCACCTTTGGAACCAGGCCTTATCTTGGTGACATGCAAGGGTTGTGATAAATCCAGGGAATATTTACATGGAAACTATAGTAATATTGGGAAAATGGACTTTAAAAAATGTGGTGATAAGTGAGGGACTGCCATCATAGTGTGGTAGCGTAACAAGGGTGCATTGTATATTCACCTGTGGAATGCGATTACCACCTATGAATTATACACATGTAAAAATATTTCATTTAGGCATGAACATGTGTCATCATGAACATCAACAACCGGCATTAAAATACATGAGTAAATCCTAAACTTAAAACAAGATAGAAACATGCTGTACCTAATTATCCATTTCTTGTGTAAATGACGACCTAAAACAAAATTATATCTTCACACTACACATACTGTCAAGATTGCCCCTTATATCTTCACACTACACATATTGTCATGGGTGCCCCTTATATCTTCACACAACAAATATTGTCAAGCATGCCCCTGTTCCTACTTTGGGTTTACATTCTATTGTGTACAAGTCACAAACAACACTGTGAAATTGTGAATATTACTGGCATGAATTCACAGGGAGTCAGTGTATGTATCCCCACCAAATATATAATATATATTGCCATTTCCAACAAATTTATTTTTTCTTCAATATAAATACTGCATAAATTAATAATAAGTAATTTAAAAGAATTTTTCTCATACCAAGTATAAATTAAGAATGATTTTGTGTATGTATAAAAATGTTTTGTGTATGTATCTATCTGCTAAAGATGTTTGAAGGTAGTTGAAGAAGGAAATACATAAATAGCTTTTCATTTTTCAAAGACATTACTATTTGTGAGCACACTTAGACCATGCCATTAATGTTAAGCAGAGATTGGCTTTAGAAATTAAAAACCTAACTGGGAAGGCATTACTTTAACACATGCAGAAAACATATGATGTAAGTTTACCTTTTCCTTCCAAAGAAGTTTTTGATGGAATCCTTGAAGTGAGTTTTCTTTTTCAATTTGGAAACATCTTCAGTTGAGCGTGATATACTGTCATTAGAAGATTTTTCTCCTTTCTTTTTCAGTGGAGAATACACTGGTATTTTTGTGTCTTTAGATACACCTGCCTTTATAGGCTTATTTTCTGTGGGGCTTTGTGGAGGTGTGGGTATTTTAGATTTGTAAGCTGAATCAAAAACAGGGACACTAAATCGTCCATTCACTTGTGGAAGTTTCCTAGTTGCCCCGTCACGACTTCTCAGCTGTGTAGTAGAGAATGTAGCTTCTTTTGGAGGAGAAATATTATATGCATCCATTTGTCTGGCTTTCAATGATAAGGGTCTTGTTTTCCTACCATCTGATTCTCCACTAAATACACTCAACTGGTTTTTGTTAACATCAGTACTAGCTGAAAGTTTCTCTTGTTTACTAACTCCTTCAGTGAGTTTTTGTCCTGTAATAAAAGAATGTTTTCTTTCATTCCCACTTTCTTCAACTTCCTTTAAGTTTTCTTCAGGATTTGCACCAGCCACAGTTTTTCTCCTTTCAGGTTTTAACGGCACCAAATTTTCTGGTCTCAGTTTTTTATCTTTTTTATTACCTTTTTCATCATTAATAGATCTATCACTCTCATCATTTCTTAAATTTGCATTTTGATCATGTGATGAACTTTCACTAAGAGTCAGATCATTTGACAAACTCTCTGTATGTGATTCTTCATGATCAGAATCAACTTGGTAATCTTTTGATCGAGAATTCAAAACACTTTGTTCACTTTCTATTGTGACAGGTTCTGGTGAAGTGTCAGAGTTTTGTAATTTTTCAGGAATACTAGACATTCCCTGATTCTCTGTAACTGGATTCCGGTCACGATAATCATCATCATATTCATAATCATCCTCCTCTTCCTCGTCGTCATCCCCAAATATCCCATAATCCTCTACTTGATCCACATTTTTAGGTGGAAGTTTTGGGGGTTCACAAACTACATCCCTATTTTCCACTATGGAACTAGAGGCCAATGGTCTAAATGGTGGATCGTTTACATAAGGATGATCATCCACATACATATCCTGTTTCTGTTTATCTAAGTCAGCCCTCTGTCGTTCTGCCAACAATTTTTGTAGAGACAAGTGTAAATCATTTCTTGCTCGACCTTCCCCAGGCTGTCCACGTGGGGAATTTAACTGACTTTGTCGATAAAGTTTTTCCTGGTGTGATTCCCTCCTGTCCTGACCTTCAGGTGGAAACTCACTAAGCCCTCTTTGATAAGAATCTTCCTGATTAAATGTGTCTGGTTTTGTGAAATTTCTTGAGAACATTTCTCGTCTTTCCATGTCTGCATGTGAGAAATCAATAGAGGAAGATGGCCGCATTTGTCTTCGGCCAGTATTCTTTTTCCTGGGAACAGCTTGATCATCAAAACTGTCCTGAGTGGACATACCACCAATAGGTAAATGAGGTGTGAGAGGCCTGAGATAGTTGGAATTTGGAAGTGGTAAACCTTTTTGACTGTCTGGTCTCTTCCTTATCTTAATTTTTCGTACAGGTTTATCAGGACTTTTTTCAGGACTTCTTGTAGGAATTTTTGTTAAACTAGAGTACATTTTTTGTCCATTTTGATATGGCACATATGGTGACAACGATCTGACATTTCCAAAATAATCATGATATTCTGGCACGGTCAGGTCAGGATGACTTCCAAATGCCATAACATTAGGCCTCATTGGATTAGTTCCTGGTCGATCATGGAAATTTTCCCCGGACTGTTCTCGTTCTCTTCTATCTCTTAATACTTGCAACACATACCTGTCAAGTAAGAAATTAATAGAATAGGTCAGAAAAATTTTCTTTTCACAGCATTTTCCATTTTATTAAGTATTAACTCGGAAAAGCATGTATTGAAATATTAAGATAGCATATCTTAAGGTTGATATATCTGCTGATCAGATATGTTATTATAACTTGTGTTTGAAATTCAAAATGTGTATAATGTCAACATCTCACATCATTAGAAATTTATATTAAATAATGTCAACAGATAACATGACTGAAACAAATAGACCTGATTTTTAAACTTTGTATTTTGTAGAGTTTCAATGGCATTGCTGCTTTGGTAAAATATTCAAATTTTAACACTTTAGTGAAATGACACTTCTTCTCTTTTTATAATTTCATCAATGACATCTTATTAAGCCATTTGGGAAGTTATTATAAGGTCTTCATGGATCTCAATGGACAGAAGCAGCTTATAAAAAAACCTATAAAAAATCAAGTAGAAGCCATTTCCTGTTAAATTTCATACACTTAAGATCCATGCTAACTAATTAATTTTGTCATGTAAAAGTTACCTTGTTTTGAAACAGTAGCAATCAATATTAATGGTTAATTAAGAAATAATTCACGGCATCCATAATTTGTTCCAATTTTTCCATGGGCTGGAGTTGTTTACTCATCAATTTTATCCTCAGTGATAGCCTGTTGTAAAATCAGAACAAATTATGGCTGCCATGAAGTATATTATTTCATTTCTAATATGGTAAATATGTAAAAATATACAAAACATGCCATAGACTGGCGATATGTGCTTTCTGCAAATAACATTGTGATGTTGTTATTGTGTCATAGCACATGCAAGTCATAATATATGGAGATTTTACAATGGGTAAATCCCATTGTCCTTTTCAGGATTCTATTGTATAATTAATTTTTTTCAAGAGGCATTATTTTCAGGAAAATTTTAAATAAAAATGAGGAAATATATTGAGATAAAGAAAAGGTATGTCATTGATTTAAATCAATCTATAATCAACAAATGCAGAGAGCATATTATAGATGTTTTGGGGTATATTTTTCCCACTCACCTTTTAGTAGTAGCAGGAGAGGCTGCATGTCTACCCATGTCTTCACCATTTGAATGTATGCCACTATCTCTAGCACTTGAAACACGATTAGCTTCACAGCTACTTCCACTGGACTGAGATCTGACCGAATTACCACAATCCCTCGCCCTAGAAAAATGTTACAAATATCAAATCCTTGTATCTGTGTCAATGCTTAAGTTACACACTAATTATTTTACATATGGGTGCTCAAAACAAGAACTTGTGTACAAAATAATGAATTTATAAGTGTAATAAACACATCTGTCATATTGAAACAACATTTCTTCATATCTTTTACATCTCAGCAAAATCTTACATTCCAATGGTGACCAATGAATTTCTTATCTATCCCAAATTTTCTGTATTTTTTGGACTATAAGTCTATGTGGATTTAAGGTCCAATCTGCATTTTGCCCATAGACTTTTAATGGGAAAAGCATCCATTTTAAAGAAAAAGTATCATCATAAAGTCGGAAAAATATGGTAATCTTATTGGATACAGTGAACAAAAATTGCCTCATAAGAACTAATGGAAAAACTTTATTCCTTGTTTTTATATGTAGTCGCTGTGATTAAATTGAAACTTACTGCTATATATAGAATAATTCTCACTAAAAAAAACTCTCTCCATATCACTCAGCTTAATAAAACTGCTCACCTTGAGATTGGAGGTTTGCCAATATTCAAGAATTGCATAGCACCTTCAAGGTCATCATTCATTGTGTTAAGAAAATTCTTTAACCTTGTCAATGAGGATTCCAAATAATATCTGTCTGGGTGATCTGAACTTGTGAACTTTAACATATTCTACAAATCAAAATAAATGTTGATACAAAATGTGACTGGCCTCTGTCTGTATAATGTGTTCTATAATTTTGATTATTTTACTCTGTAAGAGTTCATCTGATGTATATTTAACCCAATAGTGTTAACGAAGATAATTTCGACAAAAATTTCTTGTAAACAAGAATTAAGGACTTTTATAATATCCCATTTGTGGCAAAAGGGACATATTTTAGCTTTTATATAGTTGTTTCCTATGTAGGTGTGGGGTGGGGGGCAAATCAATCCTGCAGTACAGCAGCTTTCTGCATTCTGCAGTTTATAGAAATTCCTGTTTGACTCGATCGCAAATATCTCACCAAGCGACATTTTCCCCATTGCCGATTCACAATTTTTGTCATAAAAACTGAAGATAAAATCAATATTCCTAGACCACACCACTTTAAATGTGGTTAGGGTATAATAACTTTTTGTTTACAGGTCAGCACTGGAGGAAATTATCTCAAAAATTATTATTCAATATGAACGCAAAATAGAAACAATCTTCAAAATAATACCATTGTCAAGTGACAGTGTTAAGATTGTTTTTACCATGTTGCTCAGCATCTCATCTCTCATTTCCCCATTTTTCTGGAAAATTCCAAAATAGATAGTTGGGGGATGTGAAATCATCTCTGGTAGTCAGTATATGGCATTTATCTGATAAGTAAAATTGAGAATAAAGAAATATTGAAGGTATTGTAATATGAACTGCTATATTCATCAATTACTGACCTTTATAAGTAATGAGTATTTGGGAATCTGTTGTAGTGGTGCAAGTAATAATGGAACAATACTGGAAGATGCTAAACTAGAACTCTGGAAATAGAAATAATTCAACAGTCAACAATAGCTCAAACTGAGCAATCATTATATGTAGATGTTACAGTCATTTCTTTATCTTTAATAAACTCAGCAGTTTTTTCTGATCACCATAATCACAAAGAATGTTATTAATCCATTCAAACTCCAGTCCTTTTCAATGGCTAAAACACCATGCATGCCATTTATGTCAGCCAATTAAGTGTTCTTTGCATTATTTTAAACCTTTAATTCAAATAATCTAATAGTTTTAATTTCTCTCTTCCAGGTTCATCTTCAGAAATAAATGTTCTGGTATGAACTTGAATAAATGCTACTGTTATATATTTATATAAAAAAGATGATAACTTCATACCACATTTCACCAAAAACTTGCTGAAAATTCTAAGGGGACTTCATATGACCTTCTTTGTGTTAAGGCTCAGTAAGCTAAAGTATAACTTCAATGTTTAGTTATAATTTTGGTGATAAAAAAATTAACAGTGTTTCTCAGACACAATGTTACTTATTTTACAAATGTTACAAGTGGGTAAAAAACAATGACTTCATAAGTCTCAAGTTTTTTTACCCCAATAAAATATTGTCTACACAACGATCAATTATGTGCATTATAATCTGAATGAATGTTCAAACAACAGGTTTATATTTTTAAGGCATAAAAATATAAACAGTGTTTCCACTTACACTACCCACCCTTATTTTTTGTTCATACACTATAGTTTTTTTGTCATTTTTAAAGCATTATTAAATTCTGAATGTGTCTCCAAAGTAAACCAGTAAAAAAACTACTGACCGACCCTACTTTTTAGAGCATGTTTGCGAAAACACAGGCATTTTTTTTCTTTGTTTAATAATTACCCACCAACAATGTATCACTAATTCTAATGCAACAATGTTTGTAATGTTGATTTTGATTGGATGACCTGAAAAATTTAAGTGCATCAAAACCATGTTTAATGCCTTTGGAAACACTGTGCATGCGCAGACCTTTATTCCATATATAACAATGTTCAGATTGAATGTATTTGTATTCATTTCCATTAGAATGAGGTTAACAGTTGTGACTGGAAGATTTGCTAGCATTAATTTTTATTTGATAGTCCCAAATATCTGTTAAATGGCTCAGCTAATGCCTCACCAGTAAGTTCATTTTGTGCCCATCAAATTGTCAATTGATACCGGCAAATCTTCAAATACAATAATGTTAACTCCTAAATCTGGCCATCTGTGCAAACCACAAGTTCATACTCTTTATAAATACTTACCCGCATTATATCTCTAAATCTGGCTGACTGCGCAAACCATAAGTTCATACTATTAATAACAGATGGGAACTCTGTAATATAATCTTTGTACAGGGTCAAACCATCAATCTGAAATATATTACAATAGGAAATTTAAGTTCTTAAAAAAAGCAAAATGTTTATGGGCAACTATTCAATGAGTAAGCCCTGCTTCCCCCAAAAAGTACCAATAAACTAGATCTGTGAACAGGAAGTACAAATAGGTGTTATACAGGTCTGAAATTGGTTAGTGTGGTATGGGACCCTTAGCTGTTGCTGCATACCAAATACCAAAAGCCTATCATCAGTAGTTGCTGAGAAAAATATGACAAAAAAATTTCATGTTTGACCGTAAACGTTCAAAATATTAACCGCATCAGTTAACAGAAAGTAGGTGTGCACAGGTCTGAAATTGATAATGGCACAATGGAACTCCTAGTCGAGGCTGTATACCAAATATCAAGTGGCTGTGATCAATTGTTCCTGAGAAATCTGTTTCAAAATATTTATTTTGGATGGAAAAGTAGAGAGCTAAAAAGTATTACACCCTTCTGCTTCGAAGCAGGGGTATATTTACATCTCATCAAAACAGACTATAGAAAGTTCATGTTTCCACACAACAATGTAATATTACATCAGATACACTGTGTTTCTCATTCAATCAATCAGGATGGTGCTCTCCACAAACTTAAGAGTTATTATGTGATTAACATAAAGGTATGCATCTCTTTGAAGGTGTCATCAATAAAATGTTAAACCTTTATTGATTTAGAACGAGCCAATTAATGGTTGGACAAGAAGAAAATCCACCTTCATCGAAATATATGCATTGTACTTAAAAGTTATAATCTGAGTGAAAAGTACTTTTTGACATTATACAAATTCTGCATTAATGGTAAAACATAAATGGGAATTAAAGAAGATAAATGTAAAAGATGAAGAGGAATTAATAACAGGAGTGGTCGACAATATTTTGTTTCATCAAAGTCTTGAAACCGTTTTCATCTACAGGTAAATATTACAATGTTTAACCTGTACTTGTCAACAAGTTGATTCTGTGAATATTTGGATGAAGAACAGCAATAAAAGCACTGTTTACTTGCAACTAAATCATGCTTGTATTAAATAAATTACTTTCTCATGAATGTTTACTCCATATTGGTTTTCTAGTCATAAAGTTTACTTTAATAGTTATACATGTAATAAGAAATTCTTACATTTTGTGGATCAGTTAACCTGACATATAAATCTCCCATAATTCCACTGTACTTCCATTTTAACAATCGTTCCTCCATTTTTCTCAACATAATACAATGCTGTTCATAAATATGTGGAATGACAGCTGGGAACAATTCCGATAATTCTCGTGAACTCATTAGTTCTTCCTGTCGTAAAGTGTTCATATAACTGTCTATAACGGTCCATAATTGTGAACAGTAACTCTTCTCAGCATCTACCATTTCTTGTGCTATCTTTTCTCTCTGTACTAAAATTTAAAATTAATAATTATGAGTCTGACATGATTTTGCCAGCATAGAAAAAAAATAACGAAATGGGTATGGAAGCAGTATTTTGCTTATAAAAAAGAAACAATACAGGAAAATCGTTCCTCAAAAAAGCGGAATTCTATTTAACTTAGCTTTGAGTCTTCCCCGGAAGACGTGTGTCGCCTGCATGTCAACAATAGAACATTGTAATATGTTTGACA
>JARWCS010000004.1:3086189-3101026 GCA_034783895.1 Geukensia demissa
CGGGACACTTTCTAAAATGATTTTGGATTTATCAACAAATATTTAATTAGTTTGAAAATATCTTGGTTTTCTGGACTGTGGAATTTTGAGACCCCATTAGAATACATATAAATCAAATCAATTTATTGATGTAATACATGTATATATATTTTCTATTTTTATGCATTTCAAATGTTTTGTTATGCACAAAGAAAACAAAGAATCCTAAAAAGACGGATTTATTCGTAGTATTTGTAATCTTCCCTTTTAATTAACCCACATTATTGCATTGATTTGATTTGAAATTAGAAAACCAAGAAGAAAACAATTTAATTTCTGTACCAGATAGATATTTGTACGAGATTATTGTTGTCCATTGTACATTTAATTTCGATTGATCTTTTCCCGGATATTCTAAAACATATCCAAAATTTCCATCTAACGGTGAAAGTTATGGAACATCGTTTCCTTAGAAATTTATTAAAATGTGTAAAAATCAATTGTATTTCGTCGTTATTTTTTTCACATTGGAGTATCTTAGCCGCCAACACATCCGATTGAGTCATTTCGTCAATTTATAATTATTCATTAATAAATTTCGAAAATTGCACATCCGGACATATGACCTTCGTCATAGTATCTTCCGTAAAACAAAGGGAAGTATGTTGAATTATTGTGGTTTTTCACATTTCAATTGTACTTAAAAATTTCCGCCGGTTTTCTTGAGAAAGACAATAAACAGGGTAAAGAGGAGAATCAAACACTGCTGGTTTAAATCTATGATGGCGACCTTTATAATAAAGAGGAAATAAGATATATGGAAATACAAAAAAATCATAAATTCTAGAATAAACCATAAAGCAAATGACCTTGAAAGTGAATGTCTTCATCACACACTGTACAATAAGTACCGTTTAGCATAATACATCCATATGCGAATAAAATGATGAAATATACCCAAAGATCGACACGACACACGACAAATTTGGCACCACTACAATAATGAATTTAGAAATGAGCTAAAACACTCATATAATTTTTTACCACTTCCGTTTCAGGTTAAATGGACCGTCTATTGTATATATGATAACTGAAGACGAGTTTTTGTAAGTGCTGTTTTATCTTTAAAATCTAATCCCTCTATGAAGTCTAAACATGGCATCGCCACAGTGTACATGACCATTACGCAATGATTCCAGCTGAACTAAATGTGGATCTCTACAGAACTGGTTCCAGTGGAGGGCCTAAGGGGCGGAGGCTTTTGAAAATGTAAATATTATTTTTTTTTTCATTCCATTTGTGAATTTGTAAAGTCATCTCCAGCTTGGGTACTAGTTTTTATGGTTACCTGCATGTGTGTTGAAAAGCATCCACACTCAGACTCTTTACAATCAAAGGTATAAAATATCGAAAACTGTCAAAATATCAAAATATCAAAAACATCGAATAAATGACATTGACTTTAACAAACAAAAAATCTTTTATTTTAGATCTTCTGCACGCCTTCTTTCAAAATTTCCCCCAAACCCCAAAATACAGTAAATTTTAAATATTCAACAATCGAAAAGTTTCAAAATTAAGCTGATTTTGCTTGTTCACCTTTCCTCCCGATGTTTCAGCCTCTTGCTACTTGACATGGGACCATGCTCATATGTGTATAGCTCGACTGCATACACATTTTCTGATATACCCACTTAACTCGGACTTAAGCGAACATGTTAAGTTTTTGCATGAATAATATAATTAGTTGACCATAATCAAGTAATCCCAAGCCTTGGATATTTGGTATTCAGTTGCATTTTGATGGGTAAAAACACCCCCACCTACTCCCTGAATCCTGCATAACCCAACCCATGATGTTTGAATAGATTTATAGATCTATTTACCATATTCCATTGGTCTTCGGCTCTTGAAGGTTTTACACATTTGTGCTGATGGTTAACCCTTATTTATCTATTTTATGGCCCTGTCTGCTTAGCCATACACTCATTACGTTCAGTTTATTTATCATGAACTTGTTTTTTTGCATCTTAATAAACCCAACCCATCCATGCCAGTTCCATGGCTCGGTCCCTTAGTTACG
This sequence comes from Geukensia demissa, assembly GCA_034783895.1. NCBI lineage: Eukaryota > Metazoa > Mollusca > Bivalvia > Mytilida > Mytilidae > Geukensia > Geukensia demissa. Next base: position 3,088,252 of record JARWCS010000004.1, read on the forward strand.
CATTACGGTCACGTGATATTTAGTTTGCATCTATGTGTTTATTAGCCCCAATTCCTCTACACATTATAAGGTTTGTAAGTTATCTGCCCAAGGTCGGTTGTTTACTCCGGCCACTCCGGCTTCCTCAACCAGTAATTCTGGCCGCCGTGATATGAGTGAAATATTGTTGAAAGTGGTGGTAAACCCCAAACAAACAAACAAAACCAATTCATCCTCATAACTTTAAGAAGCGCACAAGTACTCAAGATTAATGTTTTTGTGTGGAAGTTTGTTTGCCATGAATCCTTGATGTTCGGCAACATTCTTTCATATGAACTAGTGGTGCTGAGCACACGATTCTAATACAGATTATTGCTCAGACAGTCATTGTCGGGTCCATACATATTTCTGACTAGCTAGAAAAGCAGGGGAGACTACTTGTTATCGTCTTTATCTCTAGGAGAGACTATAGGTGAAGTCGTCATATTTGTCGAAATGTCAGTTTTCTCCATTGGCTATTTCGAAAAAAGGTAGATCTTAACTTTGGAACAAAATTATAACGTAGAAGAAAATCAAATAATTGGGCTAGCGTTTTGGTTTTGTTCTTGGAGCTAGAGTCCTAATGAAGCTCTGGATAATGTAAATGAAGATAGTTACAAAAGAGAACGGCACAGTTAGCGTCCAATGAAGTAATTCGCAGACTAATTTCTACAATCACAAAATTTCACTTTATTTTAAAAAATAAACTCCAAATCAAACCTTTAAGTTTTACGTCTGGGAACAAATTAAATCCAATCCAAAAGTATGGAAGTTCAAAATCTTGAGGCTTTCACAAGCTCTAGATCGCTCCGATTAAATGACATGTGTACATGTTAATGACGAAATTGCAATGTGTAATGTAAATAAAAAACGACAGAATATTAAATAAAGTGACATGAAGGTATCAGACACCATTTCCGGAATAGGTCAACAGGATCTGAAAACAATTCCTTAAAATTATTAGTGAAGAAAGTTTTCCTAGTAATAACTGAATACATGATGCGATGGTCAACGGACGGCCCAATAAACTTCAAGCATGCTGAAAGGCATTGGGAGAAATTGTAGAACATTTAAGCCACTAAATTGTAATCATTATATGAGACAGGCTGTGATGTACGAAATATCGGTACGGCCCCCATTCAGAATCAGCTTTCTGGGTTTCCTCGACCTCTATATATATTGATGCAATATATTTTGTAGTCTTAAAATGCAGCGTTAGGTTTTATCTGCCAGGTTTTTAGGTGACAAAAATGTAAAAGGATATAACGAGAGAAGTAGGAATGTAAGATACGTTAATATTTTTCAAACTGAGAGTAATTAAAACCTCGTCATTTCTCGCTTTTGTTTCTTGGACCTCTGTCAGATTTAGTAAGCTTTAGGTGACTAGTTATACGTTTCATTCACCTTAAGTAAATATCACTTTAATAGATCGTCTTAACTTCAACAGGAAATTAAAGCAACTAATGAAACTGAGATATCGATTTAATATCAAAAGTCTCCATTTTATTTCTTTATTAAGAGATTTTATAAATATTTAATAACACACCATAAAATTCAGTTAGCGGGTATTTAGCATCTATGAGATAATGGTTTTCTTAACTGAATAAGAGGAATACTTCCTGCTTGTGACTGTGGTGTTCTAGTTTTTCTCCTCCTACAGCAAGACGTGTTTTTATAATCGTCTGTCAAAACGGCAAATCCACCACAAACGTAATACGAATCTGAAATCCCACATCGGTGTTTAAAAAGCATTTCAGAATTTTTTTTGTATACATGTACTTGTAAATAGAGTTCATCTATGAAATATTAAACACCCCCTTTCTTTTATGTATAATTGTTACATACATTTTAGTATATTGTTTTACGAGTTTCTTCGTTTCGATTTCTGGATAAACATATTACACTGACCTATTCAATTGTGTTTTTGGCAACGACTGTTTCTCAAAAATAGGATGTCTTGCATCGTTTTGGACGTTTATGTGAAGTAAATACTGGAAATGACATAATCGTAATAATCGAAAATTACATCATGATCATCGTAATAACCGTATTTAGCTATAGAAATTCAATCAAAAATAAATACATTTCCCGCCATGTCTTTTTTTAGCATAGAGATCGCGGTTGTGCTTTGTGTTTTGTGATTTCCCATCAGATTGTTTGTGTTTATTTACATCTTAGTCGTATTCTGTGTTCAAAAACTTATTGGCATATGAGATCTACCCACCGTTGTTTCCAAGTCAACTGGCGATTTTCTTTCAGAACAATCGGTGCTTAACCAGAATCCTCACTAAATTCTTTCGTTGGGGCACGAGAAAATTTCTAACTGTATATCTTTCGAAGGTTCTATATTTATGTATGGTTTACTTGTCATTGTATCATACATTGAACTGACGTTAGTCTTAAATTTACAGTATCCGCAAATTTTTCTTTCTCTAGTTGTTAGTGTTAGACTGGTTATAATGAGTCGTCTTGTAATAAAATACTTCTGACAATGTCAAACAACTGAGATTTTAAATAAGCTAGTTTTCCATTCTTGATTTCCAGTGGACTTTCTGTAGACAGGTTACGATTGATTTATATATTTATAACAGCTAGACGATTCTTTTTTTTTCTGATTAGCTGATTAAAAAATGTCAAATGGTATAATATTTGACAGGGAACATCTATTGGAGATTCTTAAATATTAAAATTTAATATTTAATAGTATCCGATATTGTAAATTGAACATTAACCTTAACCAAAGTTAGGTGAGTAGAAATCTACTGTCTGTAAACCTTACTCCGTAGAATGGCTTTTTGGAAATTTCAAACCTTTTTTCTGAGGAATATAATATTTTACTAATTTTTGTCAAGAAGTAGAACCCAGTGAGTCGTCAAGTACAATATAAAAATAAGAGTACTGCCCTCATAAAAACCTTTCAGGCACATAAAAACTGTTTTAGACGGGGAATTTCCTATTGTATTTTTTGTCTTCTAAAATACTAAATCTTCAAGATGGAATGATATCAACCATATACTTGAATAAATTGTTGCATTGAGATGAGAAAGAAATTTTGTGATTACATTTTAAATTAAATGTTACTCTACGGGCATTCTACAGGGCTTTTTGTAAAACTCCACCAAAAGAGTTATCTCCCTTTCACATAGTAAATCATATAGAGAATTTTCTCTTGCTCCAGGTTCATTTACCATTGAAAAGAATATAAAGACGAAAATAATTTCTGTTGAGACTCTTCAAGATAAATCTTTTGCAAAATTTTATAGAGACTAAAAATTTGTAACACCTTTTACTTTACAGATAGTAGTTCACATTTACATAATTCACTTTCTGATATAATTGTCCGTCGCCTAGGTACAGGTACGTTTCTATGAACATTTTTTGATATTGGATAATGGTCGTGTTATACTTGCTAATTCATAACAACAATTGGATATGTATAATGGATTTAATTTCAAATATAAAAATAGGAGATGTGGCATGATTGTCCATGAGACAGCCACCCACTAAATGACAATAGAAATTAACTCCTACAGGTCCCATTATAGCCTTCAACAATGAACAAGAGTCCATACCACAACGGAAGCTGTATCTGGGTTTCATTTCAGATCCAACACTGCAATCAGTGTAATTGGCGGAATAAACCGGAATACACGGAGAGAAGCACTGATCGTTATTAAAACTATCACAGATGTTTGGAGTCTGGTGGACCTTTTTTGAATGGTACAATGCAAACTCGTAGCATATTGATAGTATAGTGATAATATGCAGGTTTCTTATAAATCAATCTGGACAACTGCTAACAAAAGTTTAATTCTTATTCTATTGGTAATTAATCCCCAGTCTTATAGGCCCTGTGTACCCTGTGTAACATAGTAAGATGAAGGAACAATGCTTTATTAGGTAGCTAGAAGTCTGTGGTCTTGAAAGCAAAATCGGTTTGTATCAAATTAGAAAAAAAAATTATACACTAAATAATTAATCATGTTTAACTTTCAACATCAATTTTCTATCTACTAAGCATCCGCAATCGTTATTATATAGTGCAATATCTTCAGTTTAGGATTCATTAATAAATTTATGAACTAGTAATTGCATATTATTTTATACATGCAAAGGAACGGTTAAATGATGCGCAATCTTTTCACAAATATTACCGTCGTGTTTGCTCTGTTTTAATTTATGTCTGAAGTACTAAATTTCAGCTTAAATTATTAATAAGTAATTCTGTATTAGAACCATAGAAATAAAGAATACCTGATGAAATATCATATCTTTTCCAGTAATTGCATGGAAGTTTACTTACAATCTAAGCAATTAATCACCACTCTTTGGAAAATTGCGTAGATGCCAATTAATAATTTCCTTTCAACATTTAATAATTAATAAAGCATTTTATAATATCTCTTATCTTATATCATAAATGAAAAGGACAACATAGCATATCATCCCCATGGGAGAATATACAGTATCATAATAACCACGTCTTTATATATAGATCTCAAGGTCCTCACGTTGCTAGATTTGGTTAGCGTTCTCCCGATAGAAAGGGAGAAATAAAAAGCTTACAAATCACGCATTAACTACAAGGAACCTTATTTTCAGAGGAACGAATCTGTGCAATAGATGGTAACTACGACACAGGCACCAAAGAAGGCACCAAAACTAATCAATGTTTATCAATAATATAATGAGAACTTACTCTCAGCTCGGAACTTATGCAGTTTTTGATTTTGACATATGTTTCTACCATTTTATAATTATATTCATAATTCATTTGCATTTAGAAAATAGTCATAAGTTTTTTGTTCTTGTCCTAGTTCCATGCACTGTTTTTTTTAAACTACTGATCGTGTTGTTAAAATGGGTATTTCTGTAACAATATCCTGCCCATATCTAAACTTTTCTGTTTTAACAAACTGAATACTCGGTCTTTGATGTAATAGATCCCCTTTAAACATTTATCTTATTTTCAAAAATTTTATTTCCCGACCTTAATACTTAAATGAATCTTAACATTTTTGAATTTCACGATTTCTGGCACGTGCATGCATGTGCTAGAGGTCTGTGTTTAAAATTTACCATAATCTTATGGCTTTAATGGTCGTGTTATTCTTGCTTTTTCATAACAACAATGGAACAGTGAAATACAGAGAAATGACGATGTTTTACTTTCCCACAACCTTTTCCTCTTAATTAAATGCATAAATTGAAATTTACATAATCGGTTTACCTTGTTTCTTGAAGGTATTCTCTAAATTCGGTACAAAGACAATTTACCAACTCACTCGGAATAACTTGGTATTGAAAAGAACAAGACATAACTTAAACCACTATTAATCTGTAATTGGAACAACGCGTAACAATGCACGAATTCTGCAGCATGTCAATGCTCAAAAGAAAGAAATATGAATCGATATAATGTATTCCTCCTTTTCTAGTGTTTTGAATGAAATAGCAATTAAGACACCTTTTGTGACAATAGTAAAATGGCTTCAATTCACTTCCAATATTATACGAGATAATGAATTTTCGTAATCAGAATTCTAATGTTCAAGAATAGTTACATGTCTTTAGCACAGATTTGCATACTTATTTTAAAGCATTACAGATTTCAGTTTGCCATTAAGGAATATAAGGAAAAAATCACATAATGTTTTTTATTTATCATTTAGTTTTTTCTATAATATTATAGAGGTAGGACCACTTTTCCCAGTATATATTTCGCTAGTCGAGCCAATTTTGAGAAATTGTAAAATACAAATACAAGTCTAAACCTTGTGGAACAAATTTGGATTCCGTACGTATTTTGAAATTTAAGATCACATAAGTTAAATATGTCGAATTAAGAAAATTCATGAAGATAGTGTCGAATGCTGTTTCCAGCCATTTTGCATTTGTTAATAACTTTATAGCAAACATTCCACCGATAGAACCTTGAAAACCAAATGCTAATTTCTCAGTCTAACAGCAATTGCATGCATCCAATTTTATTCAAGAATTGTTTTATAATGGCTCTTACGGTCATTTGATCAGAAATTTTGAAAAAAAACAATTGCGAAAATGGACCAAAATTGCTAATAGAACTATCCAGTTTGATGATCTAAAACTTCAATTTTCAGGTAGTTTTGTATGATCCTTTGTTGGTTCATATTTAACGCAGAATTTAGTCAACAGTTTACGAAAATTGCTGGTTATATGATTTAAAAGTCCACATTTGATGTTGAAAGTAAAACAAATGCAGGGGAGTGTTTCTACTCCAAAATAATGCTCTGTATTATATCTATATCCTCAAAATAACCAAAAATTTTGCGTGGTGATCAAAGTCATATTGCCGCAAATTTTCAGCGATTTCTGATTTTTCCATTTTAGGACTCCTTAAACTCCGCACTTTCAACCCCAAAAAATAAAATAAAAATCAGAATTTAGCCAAACGTCTCATGTTTCGTTAGTCTTTATTCAAACTTGGAATCCATGTAAAGACGCCTGTTTGAAAGTTTTGATTTTGACCCCAGTAGAATCTGCATGATTTGTCTATACAGTTATTCAAGAAGTTCGTTTAAGATCAAATAATCATAGTCGACCCTTTACATCTGGGGATGAATGCTAGGCGTCCAGTCGGCATTCAGTTTGAAATTTTTAAAAACCTTCGGATCCGTCGGGTTTTTTTTGTATATTTCATTTAAAAAACGAGATGAAACAAAGAAATCAATGAAATTTCTGTTTGTGCCAAATATCCATTCTTATTATATCACTTTGATACAGCGGTTGTAAAATCTTTTATACAAATATCACTACATTATTGAAAGCACAGTAAAAAGGTTCATTTCCGTTATCTGAGAAATGACAATTGAAGGTGTATAAATTTCTATTTTATATACCTGAAGACCCCGAAATAGACACGATTTTTTGTGAAATATTTCCATTTATTTCTTATCAATCTCAGGTGACTAATATTTACATGGCAATTAACAAGATTTGCCATCTTAATTAAGCACGCTAGAACAAAGATGTCACTGTCAAATATAAAATATTAAAAGCTTTTACTTGAAGACATCCATTTGAACAAATATTGAATTTAACTACTTGTAAATGTTTTATCCAATTAAAATATGTTTAGGCTTTCACTCCGTCTGCAAATTAAAATTCTCCTATTTTCTATAAAACATTTTGAATACAAACAAAAAATTGATTTGATTTCTCATGGTCTGAAGCAAATTAAACCTATATATTCAACCTTGATCGCTTCTTACGAAAAAACTCCCTAAAATTATTATATCGGAACTCAACAAATCATTATTCATTTGGAAAGTACACTTTTAACAAATTATTCACCACTATTATTGTGCTATCCCCAGAGAACAGATGATGGGTTATAAAGTCAAAATTTTGAAAATTTTGGTAATATTTATTTTTTAAAATCACAAAATATCTCTGATAAAATAAATGAAAACCTCAGTTTTCTGTTGTTTTGGTTTTTTCTTTCTTCCATTTAAATTCTAATTGGTTTATGTATATTGCCTTATTCATTACTCTGTCGTGCCCACTATTTAACTTATTGTAATTCGAACTCTTGTTTGTTGTTTAATGTTCAGTATGGATGGCGACTACGGCCATTCTCGCGTTTTCTCACATGCGACCAATGCTGCAACAAGTCAAGGAACGATAATAAAGACAACCTAAACGGTATATTTTTGCTCAAGTCTCTTTTCAATTAGGTAAACATTCAAGGCGTATCATGCTAAATTTCATTCAGTTATTTCCATGACACTTAAAAACTATTAATTTGTTATACTTTTAAAACAAATATCTTGTTATTTCAAAAATACAATCAAGTGGAATACCAGAGCATAAACCTTGGAAAGTAGTTCCCATGGTGTTAGCCGGAAATTGTACCATCTCCGCATAAAGATGGCACCGTAAACGTGATCATCTTCATTACGCTGCTCAATATAATCCTCAAGTAATGAAATAAGACGGAAGAGATATGACATTGATGCGACCGTGAAATTAATCACTTTGTAGAAAACAATGAGAATTACTTTAGAATACCTTTATACGAAATTGTTTCCTCCGTAGGAGACTGAACGTGAAAGGCAGAAGATAGGAATATATAGACATTTTGATAATTAAAACTCAGCATTTTCTCTATTAGTTTTAAATCATTCTTTTAAACCACATTACTAAGGTACACAGATAACGACTTAACAGGATATCCTTGCTTAGAAAGTTTAATAGCAATATTACCATAGCTGTGGTCGAACTTATTGTTAATGAAATAACGATATTCTCATCAACTAGTTTCAATAGTTATAAATATAAATGAATATGATTTCGCAGCGTTATTGTTGGCCAACACCAGAGAAAGTTGTCTTGTATGCTTATTTCAAGTAAAATGTAATTAAAGTGACGACATGTTCTAGTTCATTGTTCAAACAATGCAAGACTTCATATTTAAATTGTCATTATCATCTAGAAAGTCCATTAAAAACCTCAATAAGAAAACCAATACAAAGATTTTTTAATTTGAAAATTAGAACACTCTTTTTTATATTGGCACATTTTTTTTATTATCATTTGATTTTAGTGGCAATCTTTTCTACTAAAAAAATAATGTTTATCGTAAGGTTAAGAAAACTGTACCATAACATTATAATTTTAAATTATGCACCAAAGCGCAAATGGTATCTACTTAGTCCTCAACATTAAACGCTCTGCTCTTGATTTTATTGACATTTTATTACCCATTACTCTACTTTTTTTAAATGAAGAAAAGTATTAAAGATTGTTTTGCAAAGAATTGCGCGTGTCCATAGAAAAACTTCATCGTGAGCCTACCGGAGGGCGGCACACGCCAATTAAATTTAAACCTTTTCAATAGATAAAGAAGATTATTTATTCTATATTTTACGGTGTAGTTGACTATAAAGAAATTTAAATCACTGTAAAATTTTTAAAAAGGCAAAATTGGTACATAAAAACTTTAAGTTATATTTAAACGGATCACAGATGACACGACGGAATTTTGTCATAAAAACAGGTATTTTTGCTAAAAGTTTTCAATGGCTGAATATTCATTCAGTAAATATTCCAAAAGGCTTCTTCTTAAGGGCTCATTTATACTTCTAAAGCAATCTTCGCGCGACTGACGCACGACAGTCGCGAGACGTCGCGCGAAAATCACTTGGTGTTTATACTTGTCGTAGTTTGTTTAAACTATTGATCTCAGGTAAAATCGCGCGACATCGTGCGGTAATCACGCGATGTTCGGGCGACAGTCGCGAGAAGTCGCGCGACGAAATATAAATGAGCCCTAACAGTGTTAAAGAATGTTGACTTTACTGCATATATATACATGTATAGTGAAGCATGATTAACAATACTGCAAACGATATGCTTAAGAACTTAATGGTGTCGTTACGCTTTTTAAAAAAATTTCGTCTCATTCGTGTACAATGGAAACTGATTAGGTAGGGACATGCCGCTGGAATAGAAATCCGAGGAGCGAATCCCGAGCACTTGTTTTGCGTGCAGGCGAATAGTATTGGCAGGTCCTCCTTTCCAAAAGTCAGACCCACTTATGTACGAGTATGTGTTGACAAATGTACCCCCTCTTCCAAAAGTCTGGACCCGCCTTGGATATATAGCATTTTTCGATTCAGTTTTAAAGCTCTTATTGAATTATGTGATAAGGTAATAAAGGGGGGTGGGTAATAATCAAAAACACAGAAAAAATAAACACAAAAACAAGGCCTAGGTTTTCTGGTTTCCTTTTTTCCATTTTGTATATGAAAAGGATACGATTTAAAAAGTGGACATATTTAAAAAGGCTATTATCAGAGAATCTCAGCGCACAGAAAGAACATATTTTTAGGAAACTTGGTACTTCCAAGTCAGCCATATGCCATCTGACCTTAAACTCATTTCCATGGATGAGTGATTTTGTAAATAAAGTATATAACACAATTACCGAACAAATCAAAGTCCATAAGACATACGTCAAAATAGGTATCACACCACCGGAAAGTTGGTAATCGCCATGGTCCTGACTTGGTACAGGCATTTCAAAAGAAATGGTGGGTTTTTTATAAATCTAAAGGCTAAATATACTAACAAATGATATTAATGACAATATGAATATATTCCGCGTATTAGCGCGTTCTCGGTCGCAAAATTAAACATTTGGATGACTCTGAACCGACACTTTTGCATAATCACTCAGGAGAACTTGTTTCAAAGGTTCTGTCTATAGAAGCCATGCATTTAGATTTAAAACATGAGAATTTGGGTGATAAATTTGAGTTGTTGACTAACTCAGTAAATTGTTCTAAAGACGAAGTTTCAAAGGATGATCTATCAGTAGTTGCAGTATTTCTGGAAATCAAAGTCTCCTTGGTCATTGGGGGCAATCAGAATATTTTTTTGCAACGGAAGTTTAAAAAATTAAATATCCACAGACAATGAGGTGGGAAAACATATGCAAACACGTTCTCCCATGATATTGTCATTGCATCCAGGACTAATGCATTGGAATTGGGAGTCCAAGTGCAAAAAAATTCTATTTGTTTTCTCCTGAAGCAAACTGATCTGCAAAGGTTTGCCCCAAAATTTGAAAAATCAGCCACACAACATACTTGTTCAAAATCTATTCTGTTGGATGGATTTGATTCGGCTAAACTGATCCGCTAATATATTTTTGAGCCGCTTCAAAATTATATTGTTCATTATAGCTAGTTTCCAAATTTCCAACGTCAGAAATGAGTGGCTTGGTGATCTCGTTCCCTCCTGGCGATATACTGGACTACACTTCTGTTGTCGCTTCTGATCAAAACTACCTTGTCCAGCAGTTGATTCAGAAAAAGTTTCATTGTAAGAAAGACAGCCTTCATTTTTAGACAATTTATATGCCACTGTTTCTAATCGGAATTCCACTCTTCCTGAAAAACTATATAGCTTTTTGAAGTATCAGTCGAGACCGTTACATTTGTAAATTGGCCTTTTAGAGTGTTAGCTGTATTTGTTTACTATAACAGGATTTCAGATGTTGTGTAAAACGAACCTGTATTGTCATAGAAAAAGATGTCCATTGGTACCGGACTTCAAAAACTTAATAAATGTAATCGTACTAGTCTCATATGTAATCGGGAATTTGATATAAGATCTTTCATTGAAGCCATACTACCTAATATTTTTAGAAAATAGAATGCTACTGTCTGAGCTAGAAACATCTTCTTAATAAATTGCTTATGAATTTGTACTCTCTCTACAGTTGGTAGTACTATCCACTTGTCTTATAGAAATAACCCGCCTAGGAATGTTACGTTCTGACTTGGAACAAGACTCGTTTTCTCTTTGTTTATAATGAAACCCAGTAAAACCAATAGGATGATAAATTTCTATCGATCCTGAATTAATCTGATCTTGCTCTTATTTACAATTAACCAATCGTCTAGATATATTACTAGTATGATGTATTTCGTTCTTAAGTAAGTTGCCACAACCGAAAATATTTTTGTGAAAACTTGTTGAGCACATGTTGACTCAAAGCGCATTGCTTCTTACTGATAACTTTGATTTTGAACATGAAATATCATGTACTGTTTGTGATGATGAAATATTTGGACATGTAAATACGCATCTGCCAAATCCAGAGAAATGGCCTAATCGTTTGGTTTCACTTAACCCAACACTTTGGTCATTGTGTCCATTTTAAAGTGTATCTTTTTTTAATACCCGTTCAGGGGTTTACATTTATCAACATTCTGAACAACAGAAATAACGGACTGTAAAACCCGCTTAGAGATTGTGAAAAATTCAACTTTTCCGTAAAAGTATCTATTTTCTGCATTAATAGAATCTGTTTGTCCGGAGTAATTAAAGTTTTCTATACACCTGTCCAAAGAGGTTTCTCGACATATTCTAGTTTGTACCCCTGTCAAATTGTTGAGAGAACCCACTGATCTGAAGTAATTTTCACCCAATTTTTTTTTAAGAAATTTTTTAACCCCACCCCCCAAACGGAAGCTGTGGACACAACAGAATTGTACTCCCTTTTGAGTCAGCTGTCTTTCCGGTTTGAGATTCAAAAGAACCCCCAGGAAGTCTGACTGCTTGTCTTTCCTGTTTTCCCATCTTTTTGCTTGGAACAAATTGTAACGAATTAACAGTTTGTTTAGTGTAATTGTTCCCGGCTCTATTGCTTTCATTCTTGGCGAACTTTGAACCAAAATTTGAAGAGTATGTACTTCTAACTCTAGACTGTTACTCTTTGACGGAGTTTGGTCTGTTTGTTTGTTCACTTTAACGATTCTAAAATCACTCTTTACTGAAAATTCAAACCTCTCTTTCTAGAAATTTTATTGAAACTCAGGAAAAATATCGTTATTCTGATCCTTCTGTTTATTCTCTTTTCTAAACAGGATTCAAATGCTTGACCAAAAAGTCCATCCTTTGTCAAAGAAAGATTGCCATTTTAAACAGATCTGGAAGGAACTGAAATCTCTCTATTCTGATTGTGTGAAAAATTACTGGGGACAAGTTGAATAAGCTGGTCAAACTTTGCATTAAAACTGTTTTCCATATTTCTGAACATTTCGAAATACTCAGTACGTTCAAAAAGTTCTCTAAATAACGTACGACCGAAGTTGAATTAAAAATAGTGGTTCGTGCTTCCCGAGTCGAGAATTTTTCCCCGTCTACATTAAAAAAATTCAAAGTATTGCACTCCTTTACAAAACAGGAGAGGGATCAGGTGCTCATG
>JARWCS010000004.1:3108542-3122954 GCA_034783895.1 Geukensia demissa
AATCTTCAATGATGGTCTTAGAAGATACTGAATACTTTTCAACCAAATTTTGGTATTTGAAAAAGAATTTAGTAAGAGACCTTTGGAGACGCATTTCCTCGTATTCCTGACTTAGAAGTCTGGTACGCAGAATATAAAATATACTTGCCAGTCTGTTATATCCATTTGACGTTACCCTCATTTTCACGGTCTAGTGACATAGGTTAAGTTATCATGTTTAGGCCAAATGGAAACGAAATATTGTGTCATATTCCTTGAGCATTATTTACTCTTTTTAGCTCACCTAGACCGACGATCCGCCTGAGCTATTGCAATAGTCTCGCGTTTGTCTTCTTCGTCCCTCGTTAGTTAACTTTCACATTTTCATCTTCTCTGAAAACGTTCGATTGAGTTAAAAAAAAATTGGCAGAAATTTTGACTAGACGGTCCGCTACCAGAATTGTTATTTTGTTTTTGATGGGGTATTATCTTTGAACAAATAATGCATTATGACTGGTCAATCTTTAAAACTATTACTATAGATATCTAAATGAAACTTTTCATTAAGTTGTATGCGTATAGCATGCATGGAACGGAGGCAAAAGGAGATGGTTTTGACCCCAATATCATGTAAGATCTAAGTTGTTTCAACTTTTGAAATGGATTTTTATTGAAAGTCATGTCAAGGTGTGTTTTCTTAGAATCCATCCTAGATAGCGAAATGAAACTTTTAAGGAAGTTGCATGGATGACAGTTCCATTTTTTGGTGAATTTTCTGGAAGACTCTCGAACCTGTTATATTTTGGAAAAGTTCCTAGCAACTATACAGAAAAGAAATCTGAAGTTCAATTGCAATCATATGGTGTCTTAAGATTAATATATATTGCAATTCCAACTTTGGTAAATTTCCTACATGTCTCTAAGACCTGTTAACTTTAGAAAAGTTGTTTGCAAACCATCAGAAGATATGAACTTTATGATTAAAAGTATGGCAGTCCTAACTTTGGTGAATTTCCTTGCAGACTCTCAGATCTGTTATTTTCGGAAAAATCATGTGATCAATTGCAATTGCAATCATGAGGAGTCTAGATTTAGAAATAAAGAAATTCCGACATTGATAAATTTCCTTAAAGTTTCTCAGACCTCTTACCTTTTGGAAACGAACCTTGCAACCATGTACAGATGGAGTCAGAAGATTAATTTCAACTACACGTGGTCTCAAGATTAAAGTAATGGGAATTCCAACTTCGGTTAATTGCTCAAATCTCTGTGTCATGTTTTGGGAAAGTACTTGCAGCCACACACAAATAAAATCATAAGATAAATTTTAATCATATGGATGTAAAAGAAATATGTCGATTCCAATTCTTAGTCAATATCCTGGAAGACTCTCAGATCTGTTATTTTTTTAAATACTAGGCAACCATACGATTAAAAGTCTATCGGTTACCATTGTCTTTAGATTTAAAATTGTTGTAATTCCATCGTTGGTTAATTTTCTGAAAGTCTTCTGGTCTTTCAACATTTTTGGGAAATACCTAGCAACGACATACCATCAGAATCAGAAGTTTAGTTGTGTTTAGATGCATTGTTTAGATTTAAAATGTTGCAAGTTCCACCTTTAATAAACTACTAAAACACTCTCAGATTAGCTGTCTTTTGTCATTCATATTTTTCGAGACATAAGTATTGCTTTCCTGTCCTGTGGCGGCGCTAGTTTTTTTTTTTTTTTTTTTAACTCTATATCTCTGAAAGTGTTAAACCTAGGAGGACCAAAAATCTTCGATGTTGCTGTCAACTAATTTTTGCAGTGGAAAATTCCCATAGGAAAGTTAGTTCAGTCAAACAAACTACTTCCGATTTTTTTCGAGGAACCATTATAAGAAAAGCTCTTCGATTACGTGGACAGACTGGTGGAAGGACAGATGTTGGTTATGGAAATAAATTGTACGAACTACTAACTGAAACCCACATGTCCGCTTTTTAATCTTATCTTGTTGTGTGATATAAAACCCATTAATGTGGACTGTTATATTGTTTGATTGCGGATTAGACTAGCAATCCATATGTATTTTTACCTTTTTGGTTATAAAGAATGTGGATTCAACTTTAGCAATCCATATGTATTATTACTTGTTTTGTTGTAAACTCAACACGAGTCGTAAGGTTCATATGTATGAAATTTTAATATTTTGTAACTCTTTTTAATTCTTTTGCTAATGATTTATTCTCAAGATGAAAAAGCTTTTTATTCTCTTGTAATTTGAAATAATCCTTCAATAGAAGTCACTGTTAGGCTGGTTTAATATCAATAGCCAATCTAGCTTGAAATATGGTCACTATGGTTTGTGTCGTGGTGTGCACGAAATTACAGTTTTACTCTAAGACAGGTGTTGGTCAACTTTGCGCAGAAAATGTTTCCGACCATGAAATGAACGTATAGCTTCTAAATTAGTTTTGATACAACTGCCACCGAGATGAATGAAAAAGACAGGATAAGATCGCACTAGATGTTTATATGTATGTATGACTGTCCAAATTCGAAAATCTTTATTTCCAGTGTGAGAAAGTTTATTTTATTCTTAATATGTCTTTGATCAAATATGGAGTGATTATGAATATATATTGAATATTTAATTTAATCAAATGATGTGAAATCAGAAAAAAACAAGTTAATCACGCGTTGAGAAACAACTATACAATTACAGTTTCTGTTGTTAAGTTGTTCCTCAGTATGTTATAGTATGATATCATATAGAAATTAGATGTGGTATGATTGTCTCAGCCTTCAAAAACGTATCACAGGTTACCTTAAGACCTTCAATAATGGACACATATCCACACCTGGAGGCAAGCTGTAAAAAGTCACAAATATAAAATGTAATGATATTAAAATCAACCATCGGCCAAATAAGTATACAATAAAAGTAACACTTTAACATAAAAAACGACATCAACTTGGTTACAGGTTCCTGGCTTGCAACAGGCAAATAAAAAGTGTGGTGGGCTTAAACATGTTTGTGAGTACTTAACCTCTCCTAACCTGGGACAGTCGTGTAACAAAACGGCACTAAGACAAACTTTGAAAACCAACGGCATAAGATTTACCTTTTGAAGTCAATACATAAATACGGTTGTTACCAAACCTGGTTCTCTTAAGCCATCAATACACGTCCGGCTCGATTGAGTGTAAAATATTATTGATAGCCACAGAAAATAAGTTATTGTGCAAGTGCAAAAAAAAATATATAAAGTATCGATAGCATATAGGACAAATATGTAAAAAACATTGACTAAAATTTAGTTTTGTTGTAACTTATTATGCAGAGAGTCAATATTGATTCAAAAGGAGTCAAATTTCAACGATCTTAAATAATGTTTTAAAGATAACATTTATGTATAAATTTATTCAAATAATTGATAACCCCAATGGATTTTGTCTTAATTTACGAGCTTTATATTTGCCATATATTTCCATAAAAGTTTGGGTGTGATATCAATTTTCTACAGGTCAAACAATCTTTATATTTAAGATAGATTTTGGTAAATGTTTCAGCTAGTTTATGGTAACGAAATCCTTGTCTTAATAATTTGCTGGTAAAACCAAGAGTTAGTCTCGTTCCCAGACTCTCGTCTACGAGATGTGATCTCTCCGAATAGAGAGTCGCACTGTAAAATGCGTCTGGATGATCGAGACTAAACCAAGAGTACGTTATTAAATTCTAAAACATCACTACATACACGGGAAAAACGAGCAAGGTATAAGAAATATATACACTGTATGAAGAAGCCAAATGGATGTCTAGGATATCCTCAACACGTTACAAAATAACACGTTCATGACTGGTTTTGGAGAACAAATGGTATCATTATTCTGCAACGGCTATATATGCCGTAATTCGTATATATGCTGCATCATTTTCTCCTCAACATGCCGCACACGGACCGGTTTTCTTGGCTAAACTCAACAGCGATACGAAGATTTACTTTGGAAGTTCTTGATTACACAATATATCACAGATACGAAGATTTACTTAGGAAGTTCTTGATTACACAATATATCACAGATACGAAGATTTACTTTGAAAGTTCTTGATTACACAATATATCACAGTTACGAAGATTTACTTTGGAAGTTCTTGATTACACAGTATATCACAGATACGAAGATTTACTTTGGAAGTTCTTGATTACACAATATGTCACAGATACGAAGATTTACTTTGGAAGTTCTTGATTACACAATATATCACAGTTCCTCCACCGCGGTAAGAAGATTTATTTGCTAAGTATGGTTGTCTCGTATAAAATGTAGCATTGTTCGTCAGCCCTCTATATAGACCGTTTTTCTTTTATAAATTGTGCCATTGTTTCTAGATAAACTTCGGAATATGTTTTGTTTTGATTGTTTACCATTCTTCCTCAATATCGGTACGAAGATTTACTTTGGAAGTATGGTTTTCATTATATTTCTTAGCACAGATACGAATATTTATACTTTCTAGGAATACACATATATATATGGTTGTCTTGTATAAATTGTATACGTACAGAACAAATCCTTTGAGCCTATATCGTTCACCTGACACTTGGCCATGGAGTTTATTGGACTGATACATCTATCTTTATAGGGATCTTTTCTTATAACGGAACTTTCAGATAAGAAGATTTTTTTTGTTTGTCGTGATATACGGTATTTTTCATGACTCTATCGTCATGTTATTTGCATTTTCGGTAATTGTTTTACTATAGTGACATTTTTAGATGAAGTTTGACCAGAGTGCCAGGAAATAATTTTTACCCTATTCAACATTTTGTTGTGGTATTCGGTATAGAATGGTGTTATCATGCACATAAAGATTTATTGCGTTCCCTGCATCACTTGCAATTCGGAATTATTGCACCATTTTTTTGTAAATAAGACATGTGTACTTTTCAGTCCGAATTTTTTCCAGAGGACATATGATTTTATCCAGTGTTGAATATTTCACTTTGTAAGATATACTTTATAGTGTTAAATACAAAGCTGAATCGTTCTATATTTAAAGACAATCGAAATTAGTTACAAGATCCGAAAAAACCTGAGCCATACGGAAAAAAAACAGGATGCTCCGGAAAAAACCAGGATGTCAGAATTTCAGTGTTCGATGACATTACATCTTTATTTGAAACTGTTGTTTTACGAGTAAATAGTTCTCTATTGCTCGACAAATAGAAATTGCAACTTTTTGTACAGAAGCAAACTGCTAATGATATAATGTGTTTTTGAAATAAAGCCCGGTATTCTCTAATTACTTCACCGATTTCCGTTTTTAAAAGACGACGTGATAACATTTTTTTATAAGTTTGATTTAATTTGTTAACTTTTTTAATAAACCTATAGTTTTTATACTATAAAATTTTTCGTTTGTATGTTTACATTTTCGGAGAAAAAACCAGGACACTGAAGAAATCCGGTACAAAACCGGGAAAATATCAGCTTATCGCAGGACAAAGAATGATATAAATATAAATAAAACGAATTACTGGTTAAATACAAATAACTTTCTTCTAAATCACAATTTATTGATTTAAACGAGCTGATTGTGAACCGAATAATTCGTTTTGTTAAATAATATATTTCTGAAATAAACTCTGTTATAATTGATTTTATCATTTAAATTAAGGTAATATTGTTATTTCTTGTAATTATTAATAGAAATTCGTGAAAAATGATGATTTATATCTTTTTTTCAACTGTCATTCATTATATCTTTTACATCATTTTCCCATCGTATACAAGAACTCTTCTGGGAAAAGGGCCAGAAAAGTGTAATCAAAGACGAAACATTCATCATCTTGCAATTAATGAAGCATTTGTTATTGATCGTTCCAGAAAGATATTAATTTCTTCGCAGGTAAAGTTAACTTAGCCGCTTTAGGAGGAAAACGCCGTTTACCGTAAGAAAATAAATATTTAATTGCCATTCTAGTCTTGTATCTTGGCGATATTTATTTGACGAGATTGATCAAAGCTGTCATTATCAACAAACTGCAAAGAACAACACCGAATATTTCTTTTAATTGAAATTCGAAGCAAATTAAATATTATGATGAAACAGACGGTTGATGAGATAGAATAGAACCCTCGAGACATTTTAGTGTCAACAAAAATACGGAAATGTGTCGACTTAGCCATTAGATTTCCTTTTTATGTCCGCTGTGGCAATCACCTGTTTCTCAATATTGATATGCAAACTTATTGGAAAAGGAGCTGTTTCTTATTGCTTCCATAGTCTGCTTTCCCAGGTAGAAATAAAACTGTTTATTCAACAAATGAAATTATCTCTTGATGCCGGAAGGTGTATTAGGTGAAGCCTTATTTGCACGTACTTGAAATACCGCCAAAACAAAGAAAGTTCCAACATGAATACACTGTTTTAAGCTAAAAAGATATAGCAACAAAAGTCCGTAATGTTATCTTCTGAATGTTTGACAAGTTTTACAAAACATATCCAACCATTGGCTAATATGTTGTCAGTATTTAATAAACTGAAAGTAACAAAAGCAGCAATATACATCAGTATACAATTAGTAAAAAAGGGAAAAAAATCTGAAAAGTTCAAACATCATCGAGATATGCACCAACTTTATCACATCATCAGAATGACGGATTATTATATTAGTACCGATGTGTTGACTCTTAGACTGGTAAAAACCTCCACCAACAGTTAAGGCATGCATGTGGGCTAAAGTGTCTCTTAACTTCATCAGTAAAAATATCAATATTTTCAAACAAAGCATTATTTTGTGTATACTTTCACGTACATAATTTGTTAAATCACTTATATAATAAGTGTTTACACTTGTAAATCATATATACTTAATATTTATACTTACAATATATACAGATGAGTGGGACGTCTTCAGAGTTAACCGGAATTCCTTATTACCGACATCAAGTGTCCTTCTAGTGTCGGCGAGTAAAGTATAGAGAATTATGGGCCTTAAGAACATTTCATGTAGTGTGGATTCTGTTAAATCACTCGCCGTTCTGCTTTATTATAAATCGTGTGGCTCTATCGAGATCGCAGAAGACCTTGTAAAGATTTATTAGTTTTGAATATTCAGATACAGCTTGATGCGATGCAGTCTCTTTGACATTTACTCCACTCTTTTCCTTTCTCATATTATAATTTTTCCTGTTAAAAGGGATCTGAAGTAAACAAACATCTTGAATCAATGTGGTATCTGGAACTTTTATGCCCGACCTTGCTGTCTCGGTAACATGAATTCAAGGCTGTGCATTTTTTCTAAATTTAGAAATATATATAAATAAAGAGTTTTTGTCGCGGTTTTCTTTCAGCATTAAGACAATACACATGTATCAATAAAGTGTAAATATCGGATAGCAAAGATCTAAAAATTACAGAAAACATGCACATTGAGGAAACATAACACAACAAAACAAAACAAATCCGATTCTTTCTAAAAACCATAAAATATGTCTTCTACTATTAAAATTTGCCAATGAGTTGGTTTTTCTTCTTAAAACATATGATAAGAAATGGGAAATTCCTTCTGTTGTCCAGACCGAAGTCTAAAATACTGTATGATGTATGCTTTACTTAGAATTTATGAATTTAATCGATTCAAAAATTTACTACAACAATGACTTGCTGTAATAAAATTTTGAATTGATTAATTATAAATTTTAATAAAACTTTCATCTTGTGTGCCAAAACATAAGGCAGTTTTCAAAGCACAATTAGGTCAATATATATAGTATACAAATTTCATTATACAGCAGTGTATGTCCAGAGGGAGTGAAGATCTCAAGTATAATTTTAATGGGTAGAATCACCTCATAGGCATTTGTAATTTATATTCCAGGAAATTGTTTTCCCGTACAGGAGATATATATTTAACTGTTACCATTACGGTTTGGTATAGTATGACATTTTGTCAAACATGCTTGTTTTAGTCTAAATGGAGGTCATTTGTGGACAACTAGGTCGACTGGCACCAGTTCTATTGTAGCCAAAATGCCAACTTAACAATTTAGCATATTTGATAGTGTAGCTGTTATTTAAAAGTAAAACTTTAGTTGAGTTTGTTGAGACGGGTAGAGTGGTAACCAAAGAACAATTGTCTACCGTATTCTTAAAAATAGTGTTTATTTTGTAGATTGAAAAGAGTGCAAGCAAGTTGAAAAATACTTTTTAGAAATCGCGGTGTATTTTAAGCTGTGCCGAGGTTTTTTTTACATTCTCTACGGAAAATTTAGTTGTAAAATTAGCAATTTGTTTACCGGAAAATACTCTTTCACGCGCTAGCGAGAGGCCGGGAGTACACATTGCAACGCTGTGTTATACTAGGATTAAATAACTTGCAAAATGCTTTTTTGACACAATGGAATTTTAACACTAATTCTTCTGATATGAATAGCGAGAGAGGATCTGAATAAGGAGTGCGCATTTTTAAAAATTACTTTATCTAGTTCAAACTTCAACGCTAACGACGATTTTTTTGTGCTTAGTTTCTTTTCTCATCAGATTACATAGGACAGGTTAACAGAAGTTGAAATGCTAATTTTGTTACAATTTGTTTTGATACTTTGATTTAGGACAAAAAGTCTCATTATCTGGTCAATTTATTGTTTTGAATCGGTCCTTATTTGTTGGACAAAAAGTCAACTTGCAGGCGAGACATTATTATGTCCATACTTGTGATTAGGTACGCAGATGAAATTTAATTTTATTTGTCAAATTCTAAATGAGGAATAGTTGCTGTCTTTTAAGCATCCTTAATTTTTAAGACATTTGAGCAGGTAAAAAATACTTTTACACCTACAACTTTCAAGTATTAGAAAGATAAAATACACGAAAATAATTATTCGGAAGGTTTTCTATTAAAAAAAATATAATTCAATAATATACTTGCCAAATTATAAACAATGTAATTTATTCAAATGATATATATGTGGAATTAAAATGTTTTCAAAACCAAAGGCAATTTTTCCCCTTAATTTCTATGATCAGGTTTACATATTAATTTATCTTAAATGGAAGAATAATCACTGTTTTTAATTTCTCCACAATAATTTTCAACCAATCATGATATTGATTTCCAACAGATACCGTCATTGGAGAAGATGGAGACATTTTACTTTATAAGAAAACAACTGCCTTAAGACAGATTGTCCAATCAGATTATTACATGGACGTCTGCAGTTATTGTAGTCTAAACAGCTAACGCGTGATAGGTGTTGCATGCCAAAAAACATTTCACTATCTGTCATGGTACTTAAGCCATTCGATACTCACGGCTTAGTTGACATTTTTCCATATGCTACATTGATTATTTCTATTACATTGTTGTGTATTTGTTAATCAAAAGTAGAGGATAAGTCTGAAATTTCTAGAACAGAAAAGAAGACTCGTGCCAGCTACCCCACAGTACTCTTTGCACGACAAGATTCATGTTGTATTGAAAATACATCACAGTTTGTATGGTTTATGTAAACTAGTGAAATTGATATTTGTTTTTCTGATACATACATCCCCTTTCTCAGTTGTAGAATTTGTAAACTAAATATTAAATATAAATCCAAATTATTATTTTCACTTTGTCATTCTTTGTGATTTTTTTCATATATAAAAAATATCGACACCCCTATTCGAAATCAGGCTACGTTAGGGATATGCTGTTGTAAGTGATAAATATAAATTCATTATAATCATATCCCATTTTTTTCTAGAGCAGGATAATTTATATATTGTCATTTATTATATCCAAGACTGTAGACTCAATCTTAATGATTATCCAACCTCTTTGATTTCTTAATGAAAAGATTGTATTATTAATAGATAATTTTTAACCAATCATGATATCGATTTCCAACAGTTACCATTATTGGATAAGATAGAAGTATTTTCTTTAAGAAAATCAACTGCCTTAAGACAGATTGTCCAATCAAAACTTCTTCAGTTGTCTGAAGTAATGCTACTGCTAAGTTAGAGAAATGATGTTTCATGCAACAAATTATTTCACTGGTTGTATCGTTACTTATGTCATTCGATATTCAAAGTATCATAAAGGATCTCAAAATCCGCCCAGTAGTGACCGGTTTGCTAAAAATCAAAAATCTCAAAATCCGCCCAGTAGTGACCGATTTGATTATAATCCATCCTCTTGAATTTTGTTATATATTATGGCCGATCCATGTTGGAATAATGTCAAATGCATGGCCGAAGCATAATGATGTAACCTAGAGGTAAAACAATCAATTTCAAAAATCGGTTTTCTTTACATTAAACCATCAATTTTCTCATTTTGGCAGGTACTTTTTGCTATGATGGTAACAATTTTATACACAGATCGTAATAGTCATTCTGTGTAGAATAATTTTTACAAAGGGTATCTAGTAGTAATAGTCATTCTGTGTAGAATTTCTTTACAAAGGGTATCAAGTAGAAAATGGTTGATGTTGCACATAGATCAACTTGGTTGATTGTTAAATAAAAGAATTCTCAGAGGGTCGAAGAAGAAACAATCCTCGCCATTACCAATCAGACTAAAAGCATCTTACATAATTAATACGTTAAGATACCAGCAGGAAAGTTAGACCTGTTCACAAAGAGTAGATGATTGATTTTTAAGTCTCTGTCAGTAAGATGATACACATATGTCATGTACAGTACTCTCCCCAGGGTTACTATAGACTCAGAAATTGTCTCTTTTCATTACACGGCATTATTATATTTTCACAATAAGACTGGTTTCTCCCCATTGGTTTGTAGACTATCAATTAAACGCTAAATATCATTAGTATTTTGTTTGAAAGGTACTGAAAACTTATAAATAATGTATATTTATATATTTTTCCAATGCGTTGGTAATATTTTAAATAATGTATGCCTACTTGAAACTATTCCTTTGCGAAATACAGTAGTGCAAAGACAATCGAAATAGTTTTTATTTTAATAGATGATCAAAATTTGTATGACGACTGATGCGGACCTTACCATCACATCATATATCGTATTATGCATAACTCGCGTTTGTGACATTGTATTATAAAATTATTAAAAAATCATATATCTGATTCTAGTTAGGCTTGGAATTTTTCGCCTCTACATCTAACGATAATCTTTTATAAGTTGTCTATGGTTTTGTTCAAAATAGTTTAAAGTTTATATACATACTGATGGACGCTTAATAAAAGTTTATATACATACTGATGGACGCTTAATAAAAGTTTATATACATACTGATGGACGCTTAATAAAAGCACACAGTTCCTTTTCATTTTGGGAAAAATCCAAATTGAATAATGAATGCATAATGATCGTCTTCGGCCAATATCATCAGAATTAAATTGATATTTAATTTAAAAATTTAAGATTACGTCAGTGTCTATTAGAAGTTAAGAAACATGGTAAGGTTAACCCGCAGCTTGAGAAAAATAAACATCGGAAATAATGCGGGATTGAGCTTTACGGATCTTTGAACAAAGCTTTACAAAGATGTCATATTTTCCGATTATAAGGGCATTCTTTGTCATTCTTAACGGATAAATGCGAACACGTGCAAGTAATTAGTTCCTAAAACGGCCTGACTTTCATCTACAAGTAATTTCAGTAATATTCTCTGTAATTCACTTAAAAGTACAAAATTATTACATATATAGTCTAAATTTAGTCAAGTCTAAGAAACAGTATTAAAATACATACTTTATTAGAAATCATTAAAAATTGTAAGTATGAAAAAAAGATATGGAGTAATTGTCACATCGCAATAAGAAGCTGCTCCACAGGTCTTGTACAGGAGTGGAATCCTCAGTTGTGGAGAGCAGGAGTGATAACATGTTAAAGTTCAAAATCTCCACAGGTCTTTAACAGGAGAGGAATCCTAATTTGTGAAGAGCAAAAGTGTACATGTTAAAGAGTGGAATCCTGAGTTGTGGAGAGCACAAGTGTACATCTCCACAGGTCTTTAACAGAAGGGAGATCCTAACTTGTGGAGAACACAAGTGTACAAAATGGAATAAATATACATATTCCAATAGCAACGAGTTATTAATTGGAACAGGTAAACATAGTATTTGGAGGGGTCGAAATGGTTTTATTTGACCCAATCTCTTCTCTATTCTTCATAACTAAAAAAAGTAACACAGTTAAAGATTTACTTTAATCATCATACCAAATACATTCATTTTTCCCTGAAAACAACCACATATAACAGGGAAATATTCCCTCGCTTAATATACTTACGATTGACTAGAGTAGCTCAGCTTTTTATTCCCCGCCTTTAGGCGACGGGGGCATTAAGTTTTACCCTCGTCCGTCCGTCTGTTCATACGTACGTCCGACAATTTTCATCGAAGATATCTCGTCTTGTGTATGTTTGCTTAATAAGATATTTGGTTCAAAGCATTCAGGGTGAGTTGTACCGTGTCTCTCCTTTTCGTGTCAGTCATGTCTACTTCATGTTTGTTGGGACGGGCCATACGTGTCCCATGGAAACATTTTCTCTGGAGTTTTTTTGTTATGTTTTTTGTACTGTTTTTTTTTTAATATCAAACCTGCCATTATGCAAGGTTAATAAATACATATAATAAAAATCGTAATGGTCAGATGGTTTGCAATGCCAAATTAGTTTTGTGTAAAGTGGCAGTGAGAATGTTTCCGTGAAATGATACCGTTCAATAAATATATAGTAAATCTTCGAACCGATGTTAAGGAATATACACGAAAAACATACTTGGGAAGAAAATTTTCATCCGAAAATGAACAATCTATGGTACAATTTATAAAACACAACCATACTTCCGGAGTCAATCTCCGTGCCGAGTTACAATTAATACACGAAAAGCATATTTCCGAACTTAATTGGAAAAAATTGTACAATTGATACTCCAAAATCAGTCTTCGCACTAAGGTGAAAACTTAATTGGCAGACACTAATGTCATCACAATTTTGTTTAAAAACCTTTTATAGCTTTCCTTGGGTGTGGATTTGTCCGATATTGAAGGTTTGTTTGTCCTCACTTTGATTCTATCGTCCGTCATATATGGGAGGTTCTTTACAGAGATTCGTTCCACTCGAATTTCAGACATGGCTGCCAGAAGCATTGGCTGATTTAAAAAAAATCTTTTCCTCTGAAACCACGAAGCCAAATGGAACCAAACTTGACAGAAAAAATTATGGAAGATCCTTTGGTATCTTCGAATTCCTTTTCCGAGTTTTTTTCCCGACATGGCTACTAACAGAGCTTCCACAGAGAATTGCAGTTTCTGATTGACTGGTTTTCTTCTCTGAAAACACCAGGCAAAATGAAACCATACTCGTCAGTAAGAATTTATGGAAGATTCTTTACAATGTTTCCTTCTTTTGTCCAGATAGGAAAACAAACGGTTATTTATTTTTTTTTTTTTTTTGGTTCATTACAAAAAAAGTTCTCTTCAGAAACCACAAGGCCAAATGGAACTAAACTTGACAGAAAGCAACAATGAAATGTCCTTTACAAAGTTATCTCCTTTGTCTAGATAGGACCACAAAAATGCATGGCTTCCATGAGCAATTTTTGGTACTAGTAAATTGATGTTTAAAAAGTTTTTTGTTTGAAACCACAAGGCCAGATGGAACCAAACTTGAGATGAAAGTCCTTTGCAAAAACTCCTCGCTTCGTTTTGATCGGATTAAAATCATGGCTGGCACAGGTATAACTTCATTCTGATGGACTGATTAAAAATCTTCTCCTCTGAAACCACTCCACCATATGAACTGAAACTTAATAGAAAACATCTATTGGAAGTTCTTTTTAAAGTTATCTGATTTCATCTCAATCAGACAACAAATATTTTGATCATTTTGTTCCAATCTGAATATGGCTTTAACCCTCAACGTTAAATCTCCGCCGAGAAATTCATGTGCATATAGTAAAACTCTATTCCATAGTGTATAACACCGTTAACAATGGTGTGATTCTTTCACATTGATTTAAAATAATTAAAAAAATGGAAACGCACATATAATCTAATTAAGCTCGAAAATAGTGCTCCACAAAAGCCTGAAATAGAGTTAAAAATGTATTAGTATACCAGAAGAATATACAGACTCCATTAACCAAAGACTTTGGTGCGTTAAAGGATGTTTCACATGTTGGCAGATAGGGGGGGGGGCTTTCTCGTTGAAGGCGGCATTTACCGTGAATCGTGCATATTGGGTGACGTGTCTGGAGAATGCCCCGCTCCATGCCTGTAAAAGATGTCTTTTGCAGATTTCGAAAAACAGAAGGCCTGTTGTATAAGGAATTCGAAGATACCAAAGGGGCAGACAGAAATCGTTAAGTCGGAAGACAGACAAGAACATAGCCAACAAAATGAAACGAAAGACAAACATAGAACACACAACACTACACTGAAAACTAAAGCTGGAGTAACACAAACC
>JARWCS010000004.1:3129964-3141190 GCA_034783895.1 Geukensia demissa
CCCCCCCCCCCCCCCCCCCCCCCCCCGATAGGCACATTAGAGTAACAAAATTTAAGCATGTCGACTGACCTCTTTATCAATAAGAAAAAAAACTTTATGAGCGATATGAGTGCAATCGTGAATAACAGAGTCATTTGATCTTTTATAGTAACAAAATGCTACTATCAATGTTACCGTTCACCGTATTCGACCCCGAAGATACGGAAGGGTTCATTCCCTTTGTTGCACATGTTAGAATTCTTCTAAAATTCGGTTTGTATGGATAAGAGTACATCTTCTACTGTTTTTGGATCTCGGCTTTCTAAAGTTGTTTTGGTTAGGTTACACCTTGAAAATGTAAGACTTTACAGTGAGGCGACATTGGTAATCGTGTATTCAATATATGGTATTCTTATGCGTTTACCTGTTGCTTAAAGACAATGTTGTATTTTGTGGAAACCCATGACCAGTTGAGAAACAATATGAAATAAATGGATATACATCAAATTTGGACAAACAATTATAAACTGCTGGTCAAATCCTAACGAAGTCTTTTCTTCAAATTCTTAAATTAACTATTTTCTTTCGGTTGCCTTAAAATACAAGTATACCAATTTAGAATTAATACGGTGAGTTTTGACACGCTATATATAGGAACATTTTAAGGAGTTAGATGACTATTAAGAGTAAGGTTGTTTATATATACCAAATTCAAGTCTTGTGAAATATCTCTTAAATGATGACCATTACATTTTTCGTGCCTTAGGGTTGAGATTTTCCACATTTGTTTTTGATGACTATAAATCAGTTGAGTAGATGAGTTGGTAGAAGTCCCAAGCTACAAGGTTGAGATTTCCACTGAAATATTGTTATTTTGATTTTGACGACTATATATAATTAAGTTGATAAGTACATTTTCTCACGAGAACGAGTTGATAGAATTCGAAATCTTTATTGAGTATATTTCATCCGATTTTGAAATTATGTAGATATAATAATAGCAAATCACGACCTCAAATGTGGTAAATATGCAGAATTTATTGTTCTTCAATAATGCCTTAGAAACCTTAATTAGTATGTTAATTTTGAATCATTTGTCAGAGTTTCATAAATTCTGTTTTAAGATGGTTTACCTGTTTCGAAGACAATGCAATGTTTGAAAACATAATGAATGGTTGCGTCAATTAAGTATTAATAATCTTTACAGTTTTTCGCACATCTCCGACTAATGCGTTTCTTTATGACCAATACAGGTTTTAGTTTGTTTCGTTTTGCATTCATATGCGAACAAAACAGGTAATAAATCGACATTTTCTCCTTGAATAGGCAATTTCTATTTCAAGAGCGTACAAAGGAAATACTTTTCTTCTACTTAAGCGACAAATGCAAAATTTTGAATAGGTCTTTTCAAAGCCTTTCTTGGTTCTACGATACTGAAAAGCCTGATTTATAATGGTTTTATTTCATAAAAATTGTTTCTAAAACCTCTTTTAATGTGAAAGACGCAGTCAACTTTTCCAGATAAAACAGGGAGGATATTGGACAATAATACACGATTCTTAGAAGAAATCAATTGGTCTGAATAGAGAACTCTGAAACCAATTAAGAGTATCACAGGCTTAAGAAAGTCAGAAAGTTTTGCATTTTAGAAAATCAAAGATTGTGAACTAAAATGTTTTGATATCATTTTTACAAACCTATTAGATATTATCGTGGATACACATTTTTCCGGATTGCATTTACCTAGAGTAGTCAAGAACTTTTTAAACAAAAGCATATAATGTCCAGTCACAACGGTACAAAGATAAACTTCTGGAAGCTTTGTTTCAATTGCAATTCAGGTAATTTAAGTTAGGCTCACATTGCCGATAAGATTAACTCAATCGCCCGGCCACTCATGCATTGGATTATCACGAGAAATCGGCAGCATTTCTATACGATGTTTTCTAGTAGTCTAACAGGAACAAATCAACGTTTGTTCGATCTCAAACCGACTTCGACAAGATTAGATCGACCTGATATACAAGTGTCGTAGAAATAGTCTTGAATTTGGCTAACGACAATTTTAGTACAAAAAGGTCATGCAGAGTTGTTAGGCTAGCATTCAATACATATATAAGTCCTAGATTAATTTATAAATCTAAAGGGTTTACTTGGAGGGAAGGAGAGCAGTTGCAATTATAGGTATATTGTAAAATGAAGATAATGGATTATTACTTTGCCAAAATGTTAAGAAGATTATAGAGGACGGACAAGAAGGTAAAGACAGCAGCGGCCCTCCAGGAAGTCTGGGTGAGGAAGTGGCTAAAACGGCGATCCATTTTTAGGCAGCATGAACAAAAGTCGAAATGCTTATAACTATATATAACAATGGAAATAAGATGATTATCACAAGTACTTGCTTAGGACAGAAGCATGCACTATAGTTTTGTTAATTGGATTCCAAGTTTCCTTTTTCGTGGCCTAAATACCATGCACGATGAACCAGAAAGCATTCGTTAAGAAGAAAAGTAAACGAAAAATAATGTAAAAAATCATATACATAAACACCCCTGGATGAGGTAACCAGCTCAGTTTTCGGACTTGTCTGACATGTTATCACATCTTATTTTACAGGAATTTGCGGCATTTGTTGGAATTCTAAAACCTCGAAATGTATCGCAAGTGATAGATATTTTTGTCGTTGGACATGACGTCTTATTTCAATCTGTTTAGATTTGACAACCCCTTCCACTATGTTTTGATCTCGGATTTTCTTTTGTTTTTGGTTTTAATGCTAAGGACAAGAGGAAACTCTTTGAAATATGTATACAACATAGAAAAAAATCACCTTATTTGCAACATTAGTATAAAGTTGTATGTTTGGAAACCATTGGGTCTATTTGAAAGAAAGAATAAGGAATATATGCCTTAAAGACACGATGCACATCTTACATACGTTTATGACAAATATTCAAATGATAAATGTAACTGCGTGTAAAGATAGTCAAACCCTATATAAATTTCTTGTGACATTCACGGACAGTTCCTGACGCAATCAACGCCGATAAGCCAAACACAAAAGATTTTACAAATAACAATGTTGGAAAGATGTAAACTGTATTTTTCCAACATATATTCCAGTACCCGAAAATAAATAAGACCACACAAGCACGGGGGAGCTTCTTACGACACACGTCACGAGAAATTATGCCAGAAAGACACGATCCACATCTTAGAACAATAACATAGGCAAGTCGGGATCAAAGCATTGTACAATGAAGTGCTCATTTTAAAAACAAAATGAAATAGGCAGTCAAATCCTGTGGGAAGAACATCTACCATGTACATACAAGGAATGAAGCTAGCCTTCTCTGTATTTTCAGGGGCTTAGAATTTAAAATTTTTACTGGAAATTTTTGTTTGATTTTTTTATTTGGGTTTAACGCCACTTTAAACAAAATTTTAGTCATATCCCGGCGGCCAGTTTTACTGGTGGAGGAAGCCGGAGTACCCGCAGAGACCTTGGGTGAGCAACTAATAAGCCTTATCACGTGCGATGCGAGTAAAACGCTATTTGTTTTTTACGGTAAAAATTCAGGCGCTACAGTGATCTGTTAGGTAGGTTTAAAACAACTACATACCCCACTCGGCCATCCAGGTCCCTAGGAATTTTTTGTAAAATAATACGTAGTAAAATTTATGCCACAACCGCTAGTATTTATAAAGCGCTTTTCTGAATTTATCTTTATCAGACACGCTAGGGGCTAAAAATAGGAAGATCTGTCAAACCCTACGAATTTCTTCACGGACAAATGAAGCACAAAGTTCCGAACTCAATGAACGCTGATAAGCTAAAAGATAACAAATTTTCTAAACCCTTGATATAACTGAATGACTTCAAAACGTATCGCAGCAAGTAGATGTCCTTGTCGCTGGATTTGGCGTCCTATTTCGAATTGTTTTGATTTCAGAACTTCTTACTTCTACTATGTTTTGATCTTGGATTTCTTCTACTATGTTTTGATCTTGGATTTCTTCTACTATGTTTTGATCTCGGATTTCTTCTGCTATGTTTTGATGTCGGATTTCCTTCGTTTTGTTATTTCTAATGTTGCTGATAAGATGTTACTCTTTGAATTACCTATATACGACATGGAACATTTCACCATATTTACACAACATTAATAAAGTTGTATTATGATGGATGATCCAGAAGAGTGAAAAACTACCTTTCTTTCAGGTACCTTTTAGAGTAAATTTAATGTTTTCTGGTATTTTTTTGAAGTGTGTTTAAATTTATTAGCCCTTTAAGTAAAAAAAAAGACAGGTAATCCTAACATATCGCCTGTTGCAATCATGCGCTTGTTCCAACTATAGGCTGTTGGCTAGTTCTTGTATTAACATTTCATTCAGTGCGGCGATATGGATTCCAATGCCAGAATGACTCCTGCTTATTATTTTTTTTAATTCTGTGTTTTCTTAGTTTTGTTTCTTGTTTTAGATTTATTGTTACGTTTCTAAACTTTTCGAAAAATATTTTTCTTCTATTGTCTAAGTTATCATAAGTGTTAAAAATACTTGATGTTTGATTTACAGGACAAAGTCAATTTACTACTATTAATATATCGTACCAAGAGAAGTCCTTCTCCAGCCAGATGACAAATAAAGATGAAATATTGTGCGTCTGAAAATTATATTTAATAAGCAAATTGAGACTAGGGTCTCAAGGTGGGTAGCGCAGAAATAATTAAAGTTTTAATTTGAACATGCTCCTATTACTAACACGAACGTTTCCAAGATGTTTGGTTAGGTTCAAGAAAAGATTTCATAATTAAAAATTATTGATAAAAAATCAGATTACCATCCTTTCTTTAAACAGTTAAATGGAATCAATTTACCTGAGTAATAGCCTCATTCTCTGTTGCATAATCATTGTTTATTTTACCATACAAGGCTGCCATAGTTGAATTTAAGATGCAAATAAGTTGCACTTTTATTTCAAGCCACGTTTTCTTTTCTCAAAGAGAAAAAATCCAGTTGTGTTTAATGTAATTCATACGCACGTATTGTTTGTAAACTGTCATTTTTTAATTGAAGATTTTATCAGTTTCTGATTTTGTTTGAATTAAAGAAGAATGGGGAAATTTCGTGTTGGGCTATCATAAAGTATTTTTATTTAAGAACACTATAATTTTAAAGTTAATCTTTATTGGTTCCATGTCTTAATGACCTGAAATTTTTGCTTGTTTTTAAAGGATAAGCCTGCAGTAGGCCTTGTAAAACGCAGAAACAATAACCATACAGAGGGAGGATAAATTAGTCTTGTGACCGATTAAATGTATTGGTGCTCTAACTTATTGTTTAATGTCATTTAAAATAAAGTCAATTGTTTCCATAATGGTGTACATCAGTAACCGTTAACATCGACAGCGATTCTCACCCTCTTCAGTCAATAAGATAGAGAAATACCGTGTTTACGATGCACTTCTAAAGAACAAAACCTTTTTCATAAGAAAACAAGCTAAAAGGGATTAGACATCATTATTTTATTTTTAAGTACTTATGTCAATATCATCTCTAGAGAGAACCGGCGTCTTTTGATGAGTGGAGAAGTTCTCGAAACCACAAAACCCAAAAACTTAATAACCAATATCATTATTTTTTTTCTATTCATTCTTTTTTCTTGTCGCCGTATTGTATTTGTTTGACATTCAATTCAAAATCTTAAATTACAATACGTTGTCTGAGGGCAGATGTTAACATTATCTAAAAAGACAATAAAAATGCCCACTTAAAAACTTTTCAAAACGAAAGCGTGAAGAAATGATATCTCCTACTGATTTTGACAAAATTTGATTTAAGGTGATTTCTTGTGGCGTGAAGCGGCAAACAATTTAATAGATAAAATCCATCACATTTTTAGACAATCTTGCCCCAATATGATTAAATGCCAAGGTCACTACATTTAATTTAAAAATTAAGTAGGGGCGTCAATGTAAACAGTGTGCAAATATTCTATATAGTTTACCAAAATACATTATTGAAACATTTTTATGTATAATTAAAATTAATAAATAAATTTAACACCGTATCTATATTAAAAACCAGCAAAATTTCCTTTTCCTTCCACTTCTCTGTCCCTTAAAGAACCCTGTCGAGACATTAATCATATGATTAGGATCACCCCTGCACCATAAGTACCGCCACAAGGTCTTAAAATCTGGACAATTTAATTTTTCATTCGGACAAAAGACGTGATAATGTCCTTTGCTACAGGTGATACTTTAATGAGATGTAAATATGAATACAAGTGTTGACAGCAGACACGTGACTATTTTTATACTGTTAACCAAGCTCGTCAGAAAGTAAAAAAATGCACCGTGGCGTGTTAGAACCACAAATTACCTTAAAAAAAAACAGTGTTTCTTTTTTATATATCTCACGGACGTTTACTAGAGATATATACGTCCCTGTATATCTAAATTGTTGATGTAGAAGTGTTCTTGGCTTCAAAATTAGAATTATGTAAGGACTGTTCATTTGACTTTTAAGTTTTCTATAAAATATTTTTCTGAATGTTGAAGAATAAATAACTCATCTGACCTTTAGACTTGAATATCTTCCAGTATCCGTGGAACATACAAACTGCACGTGAACAGCGCTTTTTTAACACTGAAAGAGTGATTCCAACGTGAGGTCAGCATGGATTTTTAAAAGAAATGTGTATATATTTATTTGAGTGTGCTTTCAAAGTGTGTTGTTCTAATACGAAATTACTTTTAAAAATCTTTTGCTGTACTTCACTAGCGTTTCTTTAGTTTTTTTACATTTTAAATTTTATATGTTTTAATCTTTTTATATTTACAATGTTGAAACACATTACCAAAGCAATGATGTTGATTAGAATTGAAGTTAGCAAGGAATTTTGAAGAAATTATAGAAAAATCTAAACATTGAAAAAAGAGAAACAGAATGACTAGTGTGGTATCGACTTGAATATAGCCAGAGTTAGCTTACACCTGATAAATGGCAGTACACCACAAGAAACGTGAAAATGTTCAATTTAACGAATCTCAGGGCAATATGATACTTCTTGATGGCCCGAACAAATCGCGAGTGTGTGTATGTGTGATTATTATTTTATTTTTTACGTGTAAATATAAAATATTAAGTTCATCAGTATAAAATATTTCGTATTTTTATCACATTAATATACAAATAAACTGGAAATATCTTTAATGAAGAGGGACACTGAATAAAATCTGTCAGAACTTTGCTGTTCTGTATATATTTTGCATAAAAAGCTTTTTTAAAAACTAATAAGAGTTTGAGGAAGTAAGTTCGAGTTAGTACTGCACACTAAGTCCAAATATTGATGTACTTGAATTCTTAGAAATACGTATTGTTGCTCTTATAGGAAACTGGAATTATACCAGTCTGGTACAAAATGATATATTGAGTACTTTTGCCATGGAAAAGTTTTTATCAAGTGTTATATGTATGCTAGCTCTTGGTACACAAGTCGATACCACGTTAACATAGATTCAGTTCAGTTAGGTTTGTGGTTCGAACAGAGAATTCATATGTAGAGTAGCTCGTTAAGATAGTTAAAGGTAGAATTTTCAGAGATTTCGTATATGAAGTTAAATCCAGAAAAACTCTTTACGCGCAGTTAAATTTGGCTCTTAAATGTTTGTTATAAACTTACTTTCTGGCATTTATTCCATATTTTTTTTCTTTTTAAAATATTACACCTTTTTTGTAAAAAGTGATTAGAAAATAAAATTTTCCGTGGTAGAGCGTATTTTCGAAAAAGAAATGCTAAAATCGGGGTATGGTCAGCTCTAAATGAAGATTTGCAGCCTTATGTTTTAAAATCGGGGTATGGTCAGCTCTAAATGAAGATTTGCAGCCTTATGTTTTTGATGAAACTAACAAACCTCTAAATTGGACACTAGATTTGAAACAACACTTGTCTAAAGAAGTTGAAACAACACTTGTCTAAAGAAGTTGAAACAACACTTGTCTAAAGAAGTTGAAACATTTGTTAGATATAGAAAAAGAAATCTGCTGCAAGTCTAAAAAAGACACTACCACAAGAAACGTGGAAATTTTAAAGATCTTTTGGTCTCGACAAGGTCTTCAATGAGTGTGGAATCTTTAGATAAATTCTATAGATGGCCCGTAGAAAATTCTGACTTGGGACATACGAATACAACATGCTAAAGAGTAAAACGAGTTGTAGTTGATACAGCAGCAAACCA
Organism: Geukensia demissa; assembly: GCA_034783895.1. NCBI lineage: Eukaryota > Metazoa > Mollusca > Bivalvia > Mytilida > Mytilidae > Geukensia > Geukensia demissa. The sequence continues at coordinate 3,138,190 of JARWCS010000004.1, forward strand.
GTCATGTGCACAAAAGATGTCATTATATGGAACTTCACCATAATCAGCTTGTAAATATAAACAACAGAATGCCAAAGTTGTACGTACTTATAACCTAACAGCCCTTTTTAATGGTGCGAAGTCGTGAAATAAAATAGTTCTCACACAAAATAACAATGAGCCGGTGTAAAATCAATTAGTGGAATAAAAAAGATTTTAGTATCGAATTTTTCTTAATGGAATAAACATTCTTTCAAAAATTTATCAAAACATTAAGATCTTATATGGAACATTGTATATTTCATTGTGTTTATTTAAATTTTTTTATTTACAATATGATCATTAATTCAAATGAGATTGTCAGCTTTCTTCATATTGTTTTAGATACTGTTTGCAAAGTGTGGGTGGGAACAGAGAGATCCAAGTCATTAGAATGAGAAGATATTTTTCATGAGATTAAATTCCTAAAATACCTTTTGATTTCGATATCCAAGATGTACTATTAGAATTTGGGGACATCCCTGGTTGTGAGGAAATATATACAACTGTATTTACAACACATACGTACAATCCCTCCGTAATGGCCTAAGAAGACTTTAATCCTGTCCTGGCTGAAATTTGGAAACTGGCTGATTTCTTGACTAAACAATAAACAATGGATACTTGATCTTCTCCTTGGTTGGACACCCCTTGTTTTTCTGTGGTAGCATATCTTTAGGGATTTGACTGAATCTTGATCCTCATAATAGAAATTTAATGTCTTAATATGAATAATTTCTTTACAAGGAATACGAAGATACCAAAGGGGCAGACAGTAATCGTTAAGTTACAGACAAGACCATGGCCAACAAAATGAAACGAAAGACAAACATAGAATTCACCCTCATTTTGACAGTTATTCACATCTTTTTTTCCACACTGGTGAGTCGAATTATATTGACCACAACGAGAACATTCTGCTGAACCGTTAAGATTTTTTTTTAAATCATTTGCATGAGCTAATGTACGTTTCATGAACCGAGTCTGTCACGTTTTTGTGATTCTCTCTTAATGCAATTACAAAATTTGAAACGCGAATTTAAAAAGGAATTTAACTGTCTTACCGGCAACCGAACCGAATGTTAAAAATTTCCCAGGTGTCGGGGTTTGTCCTGAGCTCATTTGAAAATTGCGGATTGTTGTGAAAAAATAAAAGTTCCGACAATTTCTAAATGTTTCTGGTACCGCCAAGCTTTTTTTTACTGACATATATAAATACATGCCAATAGATATAAAACCTATCAAAATATTTTTTCATTTGACAAAATCACAAATTCTGTAAGCAAAAATAGTTATAATAGAAAAGGACAAAAATTTCCAATTTTCCAAATGAGTGGAGAAAAACTAAGAATACGTATAAAAATCTAAATATACAAAGTTACCGGAATCTTTATATTGCATTTTATATGATTTGTACAGATTCCTTCAAGGGATTTTTTTCAAAATTGGTAAAAAGTAAAAGACTCAGTTCATGAAACGTACATTTATAACTCCATCTACTAACTATAGACTTTTAAATTGAAGTAAACTGGTTTGTTTCCTTGATTGATTTGGTAGCTCATTCCAGAGTGTAGCCCCAGCATATCTACAACAACGTGAACCGTGGTGAATGGTTCTTTCCTGTTGTGTTTGTGGTAACTATAATAGCTATGGTTTATTTTGGTGGCGTTTGTGTTAATTTGTAGATTTAATATATGTATTGTAACTATTGTCACTATTACACAGAAAAAAACTTGTGGTCAGTGCTACTGAGACCGCACCATATCTACACAAAAATGTTACAAAATTACCATCTAGAGATCTCCACAATGCGTTCAATAGTTGAGTTTTAAAAGGGGAAAGTCGACAGACACGAGAATTTCGAGAACACGAACAAGACGGAACATAACATTTATACAAATAAAAATAAAAACACTAAACTATGAACATTGCGGACCCGCCAAAATCCGGTGTTGAACTCAGGTGGTCCGGAAGGGTAAGCAGTTCCTGCCTCTTTATTAGACATGTCAGAGTAAAAGGGAGGTTTTATGGGATTGCAACCTCCATGCGAAAAAAGCCAACGGCTTGTTTTTGGTTTACTCCGCATCTTCACAGGAAAAGGTCCGTCTTCATCTGTGAAACGGATTTTCCAAACCGGTCGACATGATTGTGGTGTCGACTGTAAAATTTCTGGAGTGATGACTTCAACCGAGGAGCAACATATCATTGTCTGAGCAGTTTTTGTGTCAACGACCCAGCTATGTCCCGAAAATCGCTGTATTGAAAAAAAGTATGAGCTGGGAGATGTATAGGCCTTATACGCTTGGGCAGCTGTAATCATGGTTACTGCCAATGGACGGAAAGTTAACTATTGGAAAGTTGAAGTCATCACGTTTTTCATATAGTTTTGTGTGAAGCCTTCTTCCATTGTCTAATCATGGCGTGAGGCAGATTTGGGAGTGTCTGTTGTGTCTTTAATTTCAAGCTCATTTGAATAGATGATTTGAAGATAATCACAAGGACACTTGTGTAACTTTGGTATCCAATGCAATAAAGGGAGATCATAGTCCTCAACTTTAGGGGAAATTCCAAAAGAAGACAAAACTGACATATGATAATCAATTTTCTCCTGTAAGCTCACAATACCGCAATCATTAATAAACAATGGATGTAATATTTTTGCAAACAAAAATGATTTTTTTGGCACAAAATATTTTAGTATAAATATTGTGAAACCGTCTCTGAGAAGATTTTTATATTCTGCTTAAAACAGATAACAGAAAATTTAAAATAATGATAACAGATAACAGCAATTTAAATTACAAGACAGAAAACAGCATATTAAAAAACATTTAACAGCTTTCTATAGACTTAATCCATCATTCTTTTCATTAAACATTGGTCTTTAAAGGGTGATATGATGGCTCTACGACAAGAGAGATGACTTTGATTTTCCGATTGTAAACTTTCCGTTCATGTCCAGCAACATTCCAGCCGCACCTGC
>JARWCS010000004.1:3141290-3157793 GCA_034783895.1 Geukensia demissa
TTTTGTTGGCCATGGTCTTGTCTGTCTTCCGACTTAACGATTTCTGTCTGCCCCTTTGGTATCTTCGAATTCCCTTTGTGTTTACTGTATTTTACATAAAAAATATATAATAAGTTCCGGCAAACAGGAAGTTCTCATGCATTTGAAACTGTCTTACATAACACAGTTTTTCACAATGAGGATCTGCGCCAAATATCAGGAAGATAACCTGTGTGGTTCCTGAGAAAAATGTGAGCAATTTTCCAACATAAAAAAATGTCTATTTGAGTTTCGACAAACAGGAAATGGACGTGCAATGGATTTGAAACTGTCTTAAATGATAGTTTCCCATACTGACTCTTTGTGTAAAATATCATAAAGTGATCAGTGTATTACTTGAGAAAAATGTCAAAGAATTTGTTTCGTCAAGCAAAAGACTAGACGCAAGATGACAGATATATAGTGACCCCCTTCAGCAGCTCTGCAAAAACTCAGTCGGTACGATAATTATAGTTAACCCGTCTATGAGAAGAGGGGGCAAGGGGTCCATTAACAGGGAAACAATATTTTATTTTGCTCAAAACAGATAACAGAAAATTTAAAATACTGATAACAGATAACAGCAATTTAAATTAGAAAATAATTCCAAAAAAGTTAACATAAATAAACATTCCATTCGTTAAACATTGGCCTTAAGAAGGTGATATGATAGCTGACCTTGTGTTTACTGTAGTTTGATATATATAAAATATCCGAGTCTCCAGGATAGGAGGAGAGTAACGTTTTTGAAAAAAAAAAAAAAGATGTCGCAAAGCGGAGCATGGCATTTTTTGTTTGCGTTTTCTCCACAAATAGGTAAACATTGTGCAGTTAATGTGCAACAATAAAATAACAAATATAGGAACTTCTGATGAGTAATCCGATGCTATATCAAAGTATTAGCTAAAATGCACGAAACACCTTCTTAGGCAAATACAAAAGATTGGTTGATTGAATGTTGCCTAACGTCTAATGATACATATTTCATGCATATTCAGTTAATAAATGGTGATGAATGAATTCTTTGTACTAGACCGAATTTTTAAGTGTTAGCTCACGAAAGCTACAGTTCGCAGGAAGACATGCCACTTTACCCAGACACAATACACTGACTTGGGGTCGACCAGTCTTTGCATTTTACTCCTAAATGCTGCGTGCTTAGCGGAGAAGCAGCAATATATCAATTTTAATGTCTTTGGTTTGACCGGGCCAGGGATCACCGCACTCGAGGCCATTACAACACTGAGGCGGTCCAAATATATTTTTTCATGTCCTGTATTGCTGTAATGGACATTAAAGGTATGAGAGTAAAATAGATACATTATGCTTAAGTTGGGTTATAATAATTTGATAATCACTGAAGGGGACAAATAATATTAATTAACAGATATATAACAGAGATAAAATTTGTGAAAAACAGTTAACAGTGAACTGACCATTAAGTGCTAACAGGTGTATTTTTTTTTAAATAACAGTTAACAAAGTCAGTTTTAAGAAAACAGATAACAACTTACTAGTCATCGACAGTTAGCAGCACATTTCTTTGCAAAATAGCAGTTAGCATAAGTCTAAAACACTAAAGATTCATGTGACTGTTTTAGTTCGAGATACAAATATGTACCCTGTGGTCATGTTGTTACTGGAGACATTAACATCGTCAAAGACCGAAAGGTTATTGCCTTCCTTTAACTGGATCCTTAATATCGCTCTGCAGCCAATATTAATTGGACCGAATGTCGTGATGTAATCGAAAAATTCCCCAAAATTGATCAAAACATTTTTGGATAAATCCTGCAATAAAGGCCTTGTTAAATAAACGAATAAACGACATGTAATGGAAATAGTATAGATATTCGCATTAAACATTATGAAACAAATAAGAGATACAAGTACATCTCATGCTGTTTCTAGATAAAAACGGAAAATTATAGAACTCCATAAAACGTATGTGTTCGTTCCTGTAGATAAAGCAGTCAATGATATTGTAGTTGTCTGTCGAAATTATTATATAGAGGTCATCCTCAATGAATTTCCAACCCCTTCCAAGCTACAAACAACAGATCGATAATGAACATCTAAATGTACCCACCCAGTTAAAGGCTGCATCTGACAATATGAAAGTTCCTACGATGTACTGACTTCCTTAACTTCATAAAACTCCATATATGTCTCGATTCATATCTGATATTAGTACATGCACTATCACTGATGTCTCAATTCTATTAACAAGTGCCTTAACTACTATTAAACTCTCATTGTTAACTTATGTAATAAATGTAACAAAAATTCATCCTTCAACTTCTTTTGGAGTGTTAAAAAATCACTATATAGATATTTTAGACAAACCAAAGTCTGTCCAAGTTTTTTTTCTATAATAGACAGTTATGATTTTTCTACTCATAAAAGTATTCATATTTAATCAGTTGGTAATCCAAAAAGTCTGCTTGTTCTTACATATGCTGCAATAAATATCATTCCTTTTTACCGATAAATCTTATAAAAAATATATTTGTTGGAAATCATCTGACATGATAACAGCTGTAGAATTTCTTCTTGATAATATTTATGTACGATTTGGCAACACGGTCTTTCGACAGATAGTTTGCATACCAATGGACACCAATTGCGCTCCTCCCAGAGCAGATTTATTTTATACTATGTTATGAATCACAGTTTATGGTAAAATTTCAAAAAGATTCTTCAAAACAGGATTTAGTGGACAAGTTTAATAATACTTTTAGATATTTGGATGATGTTTTGGCCTTAAATAATCCAGAGTTTCAGAATTTGCAAAAGAAATTTATCCTTAAGAACTTACTTAAATAAATCTAACATCAGTTTTTATATTTGGATATAAAACTGAACAGGGTTGTTTATGCACTAAAATTCACTATAAAAGAGACGATTTTTTTGCTATAGTTAACTTTCCATTTCTTGATAAGGACGTACCTTTGGCTTATTCGTATGAGTTTTACATTTCACAACTAGTTCAGTTTGCCTGTGTTTGCACCAAAGTTTCTGCCTTAAATATAGCAACCTACATCTTACTGATAAACTTTTGCAGCAGGAAAAAAGTAAAGACTTCTTAAGACTTTTACCAAATTTTATAACCGTTACAAAAATACGGCTACAAATGTAGACTTTTGACACGATGAGTGATATAACATCCTACATTTTATGGAAACATTATATATAAAGCATATAAATTGAAAAGTGATCCATTAAATCTCATTGGTCCGTTAAACAAACTTATCCACAAAGGGTCAAAGCTCAACGTTGTAGTCAAGACATTAAAACTGGCTTTTGTTGGCACAGATATTAATACATTTGGCATTACATTCATCTTGTCTTTCTTCACATTTATTGACAACAAAATATTAAATCGTCGGACATACTGTGTTTGATGCATCTCGTGTTGAGAGGCTTGATGTCTTATCATCAGGAATACCACATTGAGCTGCCTTCAGTAACTGTGAGCATTTCTCAGAGAGAAATCTTCTTTTTGCATGTATTTTTGTTTGGTATATTTATTGTAATTTAGGTTTTCTGAAGTTGGATTGGGTGACTTTTTTTATTGATTTTTTATAATTCGTCTGCTTTTGTTTACTTTTTTGATAATGGTTAGGTAAGAGCAGTATTACAGGATTTTTTATTTGGGGTGATTTAGAGCTTTTCAAAAGAGCAAGTATTCCACCCTTGTTGAAATCTAGATTTGCGAATTCCCTCTGTTTTTCTCGTTGCTGGAGTGCAGTCTCTCTAATATTTACCCCACATCTTTTGATTTTCATAGGAACAACCTTTCAAATGACTTTATAATAGAGACTTTCTGTAAATTTCATTTTATTTTAGTGGCCTAAGAGATGTAGGATTTGATGGTTGGTTTCAAACACCCTTTTAAAACTGCAACACTAAAACAAAACATAATTCACAAATAATTCAAAGATACCAAAAAGTTATTCTTGTTAAAACAAACTATTCCAGTAGGGAAAACTCTTTAATAATTGTCCATATATTGACCAATATACGGAAACGTTTCGGCCAGAGGCCTTCATCAGTCCACAAAAAGATACCAAAAAGGGCAGGCAGAAATCATTAAGTCAAATGACTGAAATGACCATGGCCAACAAAACGAAAGATAAACACTACACAGAAAACTAAAGCTTCAGAAACATAAACCTTATAAAAACATGTGCTCTTGAAGAGTAAGAAGCCTCTGTTTCACAAGTTATACCTAGCTGTCGGTAATTGTTAAATGATATTATCTAATCCCACCAAAAAATTCTAAATGACTAATCATCACCCTCACAGGTTCATGCGTATATATCGTATATATCGCAGAGAGATAGCATGAGAAAATTCACTGGTGATATTAAGACTACTGGACATTTGTTCAAAACAAACAGACAAGAATACTATGTGTCCAGATTGCCTTTCAGACTACCAAAAAACGATTATTCTTAGTAACACAATGAATGCATGCATTGGCCAAAACTTTACACAGTTTTAGAGACAAGAGGCATGTTGCTAATCACAAATGAATATTTCTCATTTCAAATAATTTTATTCTTCTATTCTAAAGAATTGCTTACAGAAATGGAAAAATATGTTAATATATATCTTTAACAATATCATAATATTAATAAAAGTAGGAATGTCAAAAAATTGGTTTTCAGAATTCTTATATTGGTTTCAGAACATATAACAAATAATCTGACAAGACTTATATACATCTACATTTAATATCAATATAATCCCAACAGATTCTTGTCAATTCTTTTAAAGCAGTGCTTATTCACAATCACCTATCAGAACTGCTGTTTAAAAAGCACAAAAATCAACATTTCATAAAGTAACAAATAAAACTTTACAGAAGTTAAAGCTTAATTTAAGCATTACAGCACTTTAATTGGAAACAACTCAAAATTTTGTGTGATCTATGTATTGAATGATCTGTATTATGTTTTCTCCTAATTTATGACCTCAATATCTCATGAACATATTATTCTTTCAATTTATACATATAGTTAGTGGTGTGTGTAAATTAAAATCCTCTTTCTGCTGATCATTAAAATTACAGACACTGTTTTACAATAATATCTAGCAGACTTATTACAACTTTTAAAGTTAAGAAATAACATAATACATTTGAATTTTACAGCACCTTGGGAAATTAATATATCAGAAACTAATTCAATATATATATATTATATATAATCTGATATGGCATACATTGTATAAATTAACAAAATATTCTTTTAATTTTATTAATTTAGAAAGCAGTTTTTATCATCATATTAAAAAATTTATTAATGCTGATAAATTTGTCTCTTCACCAATGTTTCTGTGTTTAAAAAGTTGACATTGCCCATTATTTGTTGAACTTAAATACACCTAGACAAGTAATGCTATTAATCTTTTGTACAATTCTCAAATCTTTGTCCTTTGTCCTGTTAACATAAATTAAATCACATAAAACATAGTACAATAAAACTGACACTTTTTCAAGATTTATGATTTATATACCCTTTTACAAACATAAAAACTTTAAAAAAAAAAACTAGACATTGGATTTAATACAATTGTAAAAAGAGTCACCATCTACCAATTAATATAAAATATTGCACACAAACGAGACTTAAGAATACACTCCATGCAGAATTATTGCACAAATTATCTAACATGAACGATTTTGAAGTTAAACTTCAAATCTACCTATAACAAGGCATCTAACAAAAATAATTAGTACTGATGCAGTCTGATTGGTATCAGAAATAAATTAATTTGAAGGTAAAATTGGTGACTTCACATCTGTCATCAAAAGTTTTTTATTTGAATTGAATTTGTTTGTACTTAAAGTAACTGTTAAACAATCTTTTAAACCTCATTATTTTACTAAATAATAATCTATATAAAGACATATTGAAATCAATTGTTAATAAATTTCTAAAAATTTCTTTATTGACATGAACCACACACAACAATAGCTAAAGAAAGATGTCAAACACAAGATGTCACCTATCTGAAACAATATGTCAATTTTGGTGGAGGCAGCATTAGCTTGTCAACATACAAAATGTCTGAATCAGCTGTAGCAGGTGGTTGCACCAAAATATTTTTAATAGGTGGCACCACCTCCATATTGTTTACAAGTGTTGTAATGGGACAAGTATATCAACTCACTGTGAGGTCTTGTATGTAAACATGAGAAAATTAGCAACTAATTAATTTGAAAAGATAGTTGGTTTTCTATGACAAATGTCTCCAGTGGGGACTCCTGTAGAGATATATACACTCTGTCAAACACCTCCTACAGGATAAATATATTACACCTTCACTTTCCTAGTAAAACACAAAATATACCTTGTTATGTGATTTCTCACTTTTCCTTCTAATAATTTGACATGTCAACAAATTTAAGAATCATTCTCACAAACATATTTCCCCCCAAACAAATTTGTATTATAATATTTATTTATGCTTTTGATAGTTTTCTGTAATTGAGTTGAATCTGACATGTGAAATGATAAGTTAGATGATCACAAGTTTTTCATGACAGAACACCTTACAATCAAACAATATTAAAAAAACATGATGAAAAATTGTGTAAAAATAGTAACAAAATATAAAATACTGATTTAAGGAATGGTTGCTGCATGATCTTGGAATTCAGTATAAACAAAAATCAACAAAAAGTATAAATGACTAGATTGTTATATCTGAGCATTGGTTGTATATGTAGGAGTAAATGAACAATTGTTGTAAATGTCAGAGTAAATGAAAACAGTGAAATCCAATTAAATGTTGAAATATATTTGTTATTCCAAAGTAAATTGAACCCATAATTTTTCCCCAATGTTAAATATTTACACATATGTAATATTTATGACTATGGTTAGTATTTATGATAATAAGAAAAACCATATTCTATAATAATAAAAGTTTTTTTTAGTTTTATAAATATCAATAAGTCTATTTTTATAAATTTTAATAAGTCATAAGAATTTTATTTTTTTAAAGAACATTTATCTAAATATTCTTATTGTGGTTACATGATACCTTAAATTTGAAATGCTGAATAAATTATAACTGAAGGTAAATGGCATCCTAATATGGAAGATCATGTTTCAAAACAATTAAATGATGTGCAGGTGAAAATGGAAATTGGGAACAAAAAAAAACAAATGGGGATGTTAATCTCAACAAAGAAAAACAAATTAACAAAAATATTGAATTAGTACACCTGGCAGACATGTAAAACAACAAAATAATAATAATAAATAATTGCACCTGAAAATGAACAAAAAATTGACAAAACAATTACAACTCTGAACACAACCTTCTCTCTTGTAACAAAAGTGACACTTTCTTCAAATACAATACCATACTCTGATATTTCATAAGACAGTTTTTCGTCATAAAATTTATATTGTTAAATTTCATTCATTGCATAATAATGTGAACCAAGAGATGCCTGTTGAGTTCCTGTAAGATTCAATAATTATACAATGGAAGTAATTAAATCAGTCATCATGCACCATGGTCTAAGGCCATAAAAGTGTTTGCCAACATTCTAGGCCTACGAGTGTATAAAGCTTTCACATATCTCCGAGCTGATCCATCCAGTTTGGTGATTTAAAATACTCTGGTAAAGCATCATCCATACGAGCTATTACTTTGTAGATTGCCTTTTTCCATGAAGGCTCTGCATCCTTATTTGCTCCTATTGCCTTGAAAAATTCTCTGTATGTTGCTTGTACAACTAACCTAAAGTTGTCTGGAACCTAAAAGTACAAAAAATATATACTTTTAAATTCAAACTCAACTGGAGGAGAAAGCATATTAATATTACATCCCTAACAAGCACCTATAGAAAATCCTAAATGTTAAAAAGATGATCTTCATCCTAAAATGTACTTTGATATTTGTCAAATTTCATGGTCATAATCCTTAAACATTTCCATCAATACCTTTTTTGCAAGATAAAATCTTCAATTTATGGTGAAAGATTTTAAAATGTGTTTAAAAGCATACAAGATTAAGAACATCTGCTTTTTTTAAATCAGTAAATTTCTTTCTACTTTACTTGGTAAAATTGTATTCAGGTCTATATATCATTCTTTATGAGTTCATGTTTAATTAAACTTTTCCTTGCTCCTTGACATAGCCAAAATGATCTATACTTTAATTTTCAACTTAAGTCTTAAGCTTTCATGAATACAACCTCTATACTGTCAAGATTGCCTGATAACAAGCTGAAAAATGATCGAAAAACAAAAATCCTAATTCATCATTTTCTTAGAAATTCTAAGCCTTAATTACAACTTAAGATCGGCAGTTGTGATGTTAATGACATGAAAAATGACAAAGACTTTAATGAAACTTGTAACAAAATAAAGTCAGGACAAGACTTGTGTTAGCTTTTGCATGTCAGCCGTACAAATGTGAGTGACACCTTACTTAAACCTATGACATATCTTAGGCTTTCCTTGTTCAACAGATCCTGCCATTTTAAACTCATTCAATTACATCTTTGATAGTCAGCTTAGAACTGAGTGAGGACCATGTGGGATACCTTAGCAAGTAGGCTCTTCATTGTATCTGTACCAAAACATGTACCTAGTTATCAATTCAGATCATTTTACATTTATTAATGTAAATTCAGAAAGAAAGCCAATGATTTTTTTTATTAAAAATAATGCGACTGAGTAATAATCCAAAAAATAAAAACTTGCATTCTTATTTCTGTTAACTATATTTACAAAACAGGTTTACTTAAAATCACATTTATTAATCTCACATTTTTGAGTGAAGTTTCAAAATCGTAATAATAAATGAACACAAAAATTTCTGAATTAACAGTATTTTAATGTTTGCTTGGAAATTAAAATCTGATGAAAAAGCATGTTATATTCTTAAACTTTAATTCAAAATTTAAGTAAGAATCAGAAGTGTCCAAAAAATCAATAAAAGATTTAGTTTTGCCAAAACTACCAATTTCAGACAGACAATTTATGCCTCTGAAAATATAGTTAATTACTTATTCATAACTAATCTTACTATTACTCAAAGTTTCTTGCTGAAAATGACATGGATTTACAAGGAAGAAGAGAAATGTTACAACCCTGACAACTTAATACCATAGGTTCCTTGTCAAAATGTAAGGATATAGCAAGGGATTATGGGAAATCAACTCTTACAACACAAGGAATTGATGAGATAGGTGATGCTCAATAGCAGCATGCATAAAGATGAAGATTGTGACAAGCAAACTAATGAATGGTCAAATTACTTCTTGATAGATAAGCAAAAAACTTGACCTTCCAAACAGAAAAATGATATATCTCAGAAACTTGTTATGGAAGTGTAAAAGACCCAGTCAAAATGAAGAAGATTTTTTAACCTTTCTAATAGGAAAATAGAGATAATAATCTTCAGATGCTTCCGAAAGCACAAACAAATTATATGAAATCCTTTTGATAGATTTAACGACTTTTCCTTGTAACATGTAGAATCAACTTCTTTTCCATTGTTCCCGAAGAAGGCCAGTCGGTACGAGAGATGATAGCACCATTATGGAAATCACAAAAGAATGACTTCAGAAAATAAGACAAGAAAGAAAATAACTCTTTCTACAACAGGTTTTAAAAATGTTCATTTCATGTCAAATTTCATGGGCCAACAGATGATTACTATTCTAATATGGAAAGACATGGTCAACATTAAATGTGATACTATCAAAGATATAATTTGTCTAATTATATAGGACTTCCCTTCAGTTATAAAGGGATGTTTAAAATGAAATTTGTACGAAAGAAATGTGGCAAGTATAAATGTTCTATGTAAAGGTAGATTAAATTATTATTTTAAGTATCTTTTACACATTTTACATTGATAAATAGCAGTTTTGTATGGATGGAAGGACACAATTTCTGAAATAAACTTAAGCACTTGACTGCAAACATGCAAGTGAAAAAAAAAACATTAATAAATACTGTCATCTGTTATTGGAAACAAATGCTCCTTGTGAAATAAAATGTGAATGTAAGGTACAGCTCACTGAAGGGGACTAACTCATAGTAAAGTTAGGTACAGCTCACTGAAGGGGACTAACTCATAGTAAAGTTCCTAATAAAGCATTGATATAGACTGTGTCCTATGCAACAGTATACATATTGTAGTATAATGTTATCATTGAATCTTTCAGACAATTACAAAGGACAATGTACAGCACTCCTACATGCACTTGTCACTAATCAATTTATGCTAATAAATGATTGTCATCCAAATAATACTTAAAATGCAGTTAAACATCTCTGAGCTATTTTAAAAGACATATGTTACATGTAAGAGTAAATTAGATACAGGATAATCAATTTGAAACTAAAGACAGCCAGCCTTAATCTTTAACATACCCTCATGTTACATATTTTATGGAATATACTTAATCAATGGAGTTTTTTGTCAAGATGATCAAAGTATGATTAGCCATAGATTGGTCATGTGCAACTTATTGACATCTTTAAATATGAAAAGAATTGGGATACCATCTTGTTGGCTATCAAATTATTATGTTGCACAGGTGTTCAGGGTCATTTTCAGAAGTAACATTATAACTCATATTTAAAAAAAAAATTTAATTCATCATTTATTATTTAAATGTATCTTCTGCATTAACAGTACATGTCTAACTAAAATTATGAGGTCCCATGCAAAGGAAAGAGCAAAATATAACAGCCAGTGGTTATAATACAACTCTTATTCATTGCACCGTTTCTGATTAGGTCTAAAGTAATAATATTTACTGATAAATGCATTTCTCATTTCCACAAGATGATAAAATATACAATTGGCCATTTCAGAAATGCAACAGAATTCTGGGAATGTCATTGTTCTGGTTGAATTCCATTGGTCAAGACGTCATTTTCAAGGACGCTGAGATTGAGCAATGCATTTTACAAGGATGGAAGTTGAATTTATGAATTGATCCATTATGTAAACTTCAGTTCATTTTATATTTCAGCCAACTTTGTCTCCAAAGTTTTAATTATCTCCCCTTTCTTTTAGGGAAACGTTATATTCTATAGTGCATAAATCATTCTTAAATATATCAAGGACTGAAGAATATGTGTAATAAACAATTATCAACTAATATTAAAGAGTTAAATATGAACTTGCAGCAACTAAATCTGAACACATTAGTCGACCTAAGCACAGGTCCACTGATCTAAGTCCAGAGAAAATCTATTCAGGTCAGTTATTTGTAAAGCAAAGTATTGTTAACACACTTTTTTGAGGAGTTGGGCCAGTAACTTGAAAAGTCTAATTTCTAATACATTGTACTGTGAACACTGGAGGCTTCCTTTGCTATGACTCCCATGTCTTGATAATCATTACTGCATGTGTGTTTTAGGAAGAGAAAGGTCAGAGATGTTGATAGCATATAGAAATGTATGAAGGTGTCACAGCTGTCCTTGTTTGGATGATTTGAGTATACTGTAAATTACACTCCCACAGACTTGTCACAGAAAACAGATATCACGGACAACTTCATATAAAAAATGGAAATGTATATCAACTTTCTTTTGAATTGCGAGATTTATGGTTACATATCAGAACACGAAAATCTTTTTGTGCCTATTGTCTGAGAAATATCACATTTTCTCATCAAGAGTAACACTATTGCAGTCGATCATTCAGACCCTGAGGGAACTAGAAACGAGGAAAATTAATGTATCGTCAAAGAAGATGCACCCTATACAATCATCACAAATATTCTCCCGCATTTCCTCTTTCAAGTAGATTGAAAAGTTATTCCCGAAAGAACATAGATAGCGATATTAATAAACTTGAAGTAAACATACATTAGTTAATTGTATGTCTTTGCTATAATTCAGATATTGAAAAGAGTCCCATGAACAATATGAAATGTCTTCATTCGACTTTACCGACTCCAAAAGTAGGTATCAGGGGATTTGCTCATATCAATTATGAATGAGACATTTTATGCCATTTGAAAGAACGGCTATGCAAAGAGAACTAGAAAAAATTAATAAGAATCAAGTGAAAATACAAATTAATTGAGTTAGAATACATGAAACTCATAAACAATAAATTATGACATGGAAATCATTAGGAGACAGATGACAGGAAAAGCAAATAATGATTTATTTTATTATCTTGTAGTGTATTGTGAAAGTCCATACAACAGATAAATATTCTTTTATGAGAAGGACATGTATTAAAACAGCTTCTATCTGACAGCAATTATCTAATTAATAATAAATACCAAATAGAGTTGGTCTATTTGGTTTTAACTAAACCTGATCTTTCTTTTATGAGTACTTATCAAATTATGTACATCTTAGGCTATGAATTATACAAACTTTTAGACCTGCCATATAATGCTAACAAGGATACAGCTTTTGTTTTACAACAACCTTTATCTGTTTGATAAAAGAAAATACAAGGCACTATTTATTTAAGAACTTGTTTCCTGCCCCACAAAAATCTAGTGAACTAAAGGCAACATTTTTGCAAGAAATTATGCAGTGCACAATCCAGAAAAGATGTGCTTGTTTCTTTCTGGCATATATTCCATATTCTTTCTTTTAAATGTTGCTGAAGGAAACCTTATTCCAGCAATAAACATATATGATCAACTTTATTGTTCAACTTTCAAACAATTTCAACTCTGTTTTGGCTAATTTACTTTACTTCCATTGATCTTTATTGTTTGCTTACCTCGATCTGATTATTTCTGTTGTAATGTAAATTTAAGATTCTATAAAGCTCTGAATCATTCGTGACAACCAAGTCATCTGGATGTTTTACTCCTTCAGCAATGGCTTGTCTAGCATACTTCTCCATCTGTATATAGTAAAATTCCCTGAAAAATTAAGAATTAATCTAATCAAATCAAAACTGTACAATTTTAACACTCCTTGATACTCCACAATCACATCAAAACTTACAATTTTTACACTCTTTGAAACTCCAAAATCAATTGGTTTCAACAGAAATCTTGATATTGGTTTTGCTGGATCTTTACAGCACTTTCAACAAGATTTCAGCTGCATAATTGAGGCCCATTTTATTGGTGCAGGAAGCATTAGTAGCTGAAGAAAGCCATCAACCTTTGGCAGATAACAAAACTCACCACACATGAAGTAGGCGGAGATTACCCTTTTTGAATCCTAAAAGACGAACATGAAATGGCACCATATTTCCATTAGAGAATATAGTGATCTGTACTTTTAAGAGAATTAACTACAATAGTCAACCAGCTTTAAACTTTCTCTAAATCTAGCTTTTACAAAAATTTGCATTTAAAAAAAAAAATAAATATAAAAGCAATCATAAAAAATTATAACATATCAAACTGGTTAACTTGAGTGAAATACTACAATGGGTCTGTCCTTTCTTAATTATGAAACTTTTTCTAGGATTATGCATTCAACAACATTTTATAATGCATTAAGTTTTTCTTGGATCGTATGCATAATTGTAACTATAATGTTTATTGTCATGTTTTGTTGCCAAAAATGAAAAAATGAAAGATTGAAATATTTTCTATTCTTGTAATAAGTGAAATTTTGTGGTTAAGAGATAAGCCCAGACAATGAAGCAAATGCTATTAACTACCAGGATTTGGTCAAGTATTTATTCTTTAATTACCGTTATTTTGTTCCATGTTGTAAAGGAACTGGAAAATACCTGGATCAATAACACCAAAGATTTTAGAGGTTAATTAAGATTTTTTCCAGGTATAAGTCAATCTTAGAGAAGATTAAATTCTCTCTTTCCATAGTGATCTAACTAATTTTCTATGGAAAGGACTTGAGACATAATCCCCTCCGTCATTATTAGAATACTGTTACAGCTAAATGATATTGACAAAAAGAATTAATACCATATTTCTGTAAGAGTGTCAGAAGATTTCTAATTCAATCTTTGCCAATTTGATATAAGAATCCACAAGAAAAGTCAATATTGACAAAATGGATAAGAATTCATAGATTTGTTTGCAACAAAATTAATCTAATTTTGTCAATAGTTTTGTATAAATTAATAAACCTTGTACAAATTTACATGTAAAATTCTGTATCTTCTATAATAAAAATAATATAAAATTAAAATCTGAAATTCTATTGCTTATATTTCCATTGAAAAGGTATAAAAATAAAACCTCACAGAATCTAATGTCTGTTGATGACATTTTATATAGGTGTTTTGAGTTTAAACAATGTGAAAATAAATGACTATTTTATCATTGAATAATTAGAAGGTAAGAACTATTTCTCTATATTAGTAAAAAAAAAATGCTCACAAGTCCAATATAACCCATTCTTTCAGTTAATTTAAAATATTTTATTAAAACTTCCCATATACAAGTTTCAATGCTTTCTAAGAAATGACAAGAAGAAATCCAAATCAATATAAACAGACTAGGGTTTAAATATAAAATGCCTTGATTCATTATGTTAGCACCAGATAATTAGATGATAGGAAGATTGAACATCCTCTTGGGCGGAGAATGGGGAAAATGGAACTATCTATTAAGATCAATGAAGAAAAGAAAGCATTTAAACACCTCTTTCAATCTGTGGATAATCTAATAACTAAACGACAAATGGGGATTGCTTCTCATGTAAAGCCGTCATGAAGTCTGACAGAAGACAGTTACAAAGCGACATCAGCCAACATTATCTTTCAATAAAGATTTCTATAGCGATTACTGAATGTCAAGTAATATGTAATTTTCTTGTTCTTCTGTGGTTTTCCTTACAATAGTTGATGTATCAGAGATTAATACTGTGAAATTGGAGCACCTCTCATTAGCACTTTATTAAGCATTTTGTCTTAATTTCATATCAGAAACAGTAATTACACAGAATAAAAATCATATATACCATTAATCTTTATGTCAAAAATGATCTTGTGTTTCCAAAGCCTTTTATATTTCTTCAGAGTTTTTATAAATAAATAAATAAAATTCTGAATTCAAAAAGCTTTTGTTTTCTGTCTAATAAATAAACATTTTTAAATATATATATATATTTTAAATGATAAAAAAGTTTTTCATTAAAGGGAAATAACTGATTTGTCCATTCTTAAGAAGACATTGTATTATGGTCTAGTTGTTACAACATTGCCTTCCAATTTTGATGTCACTTCTACTCTTCCTGGAATTTGTCATTTTTAATAGGTTTTACACACTTACTAGCATGAGATCAAATCTATTATCCATTGTTATAAGTATATCATGAAGAAGGAAACAAAGGGTTATTAACAGGTCGAAGATGAAATCAATTCTTTGCCTTGCACCTGTTGAAAATTATTGTTCATAAAGGAAACAAAATATGATACTTATTGAAAATGTCTAGAATCTTTCAGTAATCCCTATCAATCTCCATAATAATTTCATACTACAGATGACAGAACCTTGAAGTCAACCTATTATAAAATATTATAGCTTATTATTAACCTGTTAAATCTTTAATTTTGATGCTTTTCTTCCATGAAGTCGGTGGATATAGACACATCTCCTAACTAGGTACTTTCTAAGTCTGATCTTGATGATTAAACATTATAAAAATTTGTGTTTGTCAGTTTATGAGAAATTTTATGACAAGTATCTTCTTAATGACATCAATTTACAAGCGACATACATAAATTACAAAATTGTCTCTGATGATGGGTCTGATTATCAATAAATTGTGCATAAAATTTCCTTTGCAATTTTCATCTTTCAAACCCTGATAATTTCTTGTGAGAACAAGCAATTTTCTCCTTTGGTCCCACAATAATGATCTAATTTTGAAGTATAGCACCCTTTTGTGAGCAACAATAATAATCATATTTTTCTCCAAAGTTGGAAGAATGACAGCCTAATAGTGGTGGCAAATCTAAAACGTTGGTAATTGCTGATAAGATATTAAATAGAGAAAAGTAATATCCATACAGATGGCCTTTTAAGCTTATTTTAAATGTCAGGGAAATATTATGTTGATAAAGACAAAGGGAAAATCTTCAGCATCCAATTCCCACATTCAACAGTTTAGGATTTGCACTTAACCATGTATTCTGTGTGACATTTCCTGAAAGTTTCACTATTGGCAACAAGTTCCTGTGAGAATTCTTACAAAAAGTCATGAAGTACAAAATTTGATAAAACACCTGTAACTGTGACATTTCCTAAAAATCACAAAATTGTTGATATAATTTGGCATTTCTGTGTCAACTTATGCTAAGTTTGATGGTTAACTTTTGTAGTGTTGAAATAGTTTATTTTCTTTGTTGAACATTCCTGACAGAACTTTATTTTCTTGTTTTCATCACATTGTCAGTGAGGAAAATACTTTCTACTCATTAATTCAAACAATGTAAACTCTCAACAGAGGAAGACTTTAGGGAAAATGATAGTATTTATTTTCACGGCATTAGGTTGGCCTTTTGTGTACCTAATTCAGATGAAAGGAAGTCCAA
>JARWCS010000004.1:3158264-3175080 GCA_034783895.1 Geukensia demissa
TTTGATTGAAAGTGTTGAAAATTATTAAAATGTTAGTATTGTCGGCAATGGTGCAGAAAATACTACCGTTTTCCCTTTATTTATGTACAGTATAAGATAATACACCGACTTTGGTCAATAATTTAGCTGAAACTAATTCATATTTGATCTATTTGTTCCAATTTTAATGTTTTTTTAAATATAATTTATTTAATTTCTCTTTTATTTACTTATTTACTATTTCCATTTTTTTACAGAAAACACTGTTGGTTCAATGAATCATAGTTTTGATCAAGTTTAAAATATGTAACAGCTTGGAAGAACCTCCAATTTCCAAGTTTCCTGTATCTTTTTGAAAATTTGATCTTCTGATAATATACTTATTCAACAGGAAATGAGAAGATGGTGAACTTAAGTGATGAAAACAAAAGAATTTCATTTCCATGAAGAATCTTTGTTGACCTTCATTAAGCTTAAATTCATAGAAATCAATCTAATGTCTTGCTGTCTAAAATTCTAAGAAGTTTTAAAACCTAACAAGATAAAATTCAGAATGCTACAAGGCGATTACATGCCAAGTGCAAGACAGTGAATCCGGAAAATATGATTCTTCTTCCTTGAGTGGTTTAAGTAGAACCACTTAGAAAAGGAAGTATCTTGTATGAAGATTAAACTTTTACTTTATACATAGACAAACCTATTTCAATAGGTACTTCTGATGTATTGTCTAACAAAATTCAGCGTTTAGTTGGAAATCTTTGCAATATTTCAGTTTACATAAATGATAGAGACTAGAAACTATTGAACTATTGGATTTAAAATGAGTTGATATTATGATTATTAATTCTTTAGAATTGTATGAAATAAGGTTGTTTTAAATGAATTTCTATTTTTTGCTAAAAATTTTAGTACTTTGGCAAACCATTTTAAGAACTGCAGATACCCCATCACCTATGTATAAGCCAATTTAATTTTTCAAAACTGGAAAAATGAACCTCTTTGTCTTCAAATATGTCAGAAATCTTTCTGGAAAAGTGTATTTTGAAGAATTTCTAAGAAAAACATTATTCACTAAATAACTTAAATCTTCTAACAATAATTAAGTGAATGAAATTAATCAGCAAATGGGTTAGAAATGGGCATTTTCTTTGCCATTTTTTTCTGCAAATCCAATATTAACTGCTAGATCACAACTGGATGCCAGTGGAAAATCTATTACCAAATAAAGAATTGGCTTGCCTAATGTTTCTCTTATTGTGTCTTGGAGGACATAATTCAATAACAAAATTTAAAAAATTTGTTTGAAGTTAATATTTCAAAGAAAAGCAAGTGAAAATATTGATGAGAGTATTGCTAGTAACACAAAAGAACATCTATTTGTGAGAATCATTAAGAAACATGGGGTGTTCCCTTAACACCAATGACAATTTGTCATTTTGTTAATTAATATTTTCTTCTGATGGATCAACTTTTTAAAGTACATTTAATCACAGAACAACGAATATCCTGGATGCTTAACTCAATATCTACAATTCAGTTGCAATAAACGATAGAGTAATGGAATAAATCCAAATATCAAAAATGTGTTTATGTTTATGTTTCAAACATTTTTCTCCCTCTTGCCTAATTTCTTTGTTTTGAATAAAATATGACAAATGTGTTTAGGTTTATATGTTTCATACCTTTTAGAAATCAAATTTTTCTCCCTCTTACCTAATGTCTTTGTTTTGTATTTCGAAAAAGGTAACTATGTCCTTTTATAGAAGTCAAGAAGTAGAACAACTTCATTTATCTGAGGTCCATTTTGGGTAGTGAAAAAGTTGAAGACCAGGATACATAAAATGTCTAATTATGGACATAATACAAGAAAAGAAAATCCTCTGGACCGATGAATATTATTTTGAAGGGGGTGGGTGAAAATATTCACAATAAGTTTGAATGGCTTTTACATGTGTAGTATAATAACAAGAAAATCTCAAACAAATAAACACACTTAGCATTTTTCTGGACCTGGAAATGGACCAATCATTAATTGTGAGAACAATATTTTATCAAATCCAAAAAGAAAAATGTAATACATCATAAAAAATGCTGATTTTAGTTCATCTGATTGTTTTCATTTAATGAAATGGTAAGAGATAGAGAAAATTGTTGTGTCAGTGTAAAGGTCTGGTAGATAAAAGTGGAAAAAAATGTAACCCATACAAAAAAAAATATTTAAGTCTCTTTGACCCCTTTGATCTCAAAAACAGTACACTTTAAACAAAATCAGACTTGATGTCTTTCCCTAACTTATCACAGAGATTTTAAATATTATGTTTGAGCCCTCACATCTTGAAAAGATCAGACAAATATAACTTCATATAATTTGTCTGATCTTCCTATTGTTGGCCTCTAGCATGTCTGAAAAAGGTAAATCCAGAAAAGTGCTTTGCCCGCAGTTACATTTGGCTTTTGAATTTTTGTTATTAACGTATGTAAAGTGTGGGTCGTGTCTTTCTGTCATACATTCCAAATTCTTGTTCTTAAACAAAAGTAAAAATCAGTATGCATTTAATATTCCAAAATAAAGATTAACCAAAAACCAATGCCAAAGAAAAGATAAATAAAACATAAATTGTAAGACTAGGGCTCACTGTGACTTTGAGATGAAGAACAGCAATCAAATCGCTGTTCCTTTCCTTGGAATTTACTTGTTTATATGAGATTTTTGTGTCATGAATAATTACACCATATCCCCCCTTTTTCTATAACCTATTGACCCCTTACAACATAGACTAGAACAACTGAGCAGAACTATTGTGATTGAAAGTAAAACAGATATTTAACCATTTCAAACCTGAACTATCCAGATGAAGGTGATGAAAATTTTTATTATTGTTTTTCATTTTGTCACTTGAAGACTCTCAAAAGGCCATCTGAGCAGACAAGTCTGACAACCGGGCTGGTGAGAACCCTCATGGACCTCTGGTCCAACAGCAGAGGTAACGACTCTGTGGTTTTAAGATAAAAGTTTACCATTGTTGAATATATATGGTGAATTTTAATAAGCTCTTTTTTCATATTGAACCTTAAACCCTGTAGGCAAATGATACTTTCTTGCAGGAATGAGTTTAAGAATTACACAAAACATATATAAAATCATGCTTACCTGAAATTGCTGAACCATTTAACAAGTTGAGCAGTGTTGTTCTTGTTGAATTTTACATCTGGGAAATACACTTTCAGTATTGCTGAGCTTGGGTATCGTACATAGAAGAACATCAGCTTGGCTTTCCGCAGGTGCATTGGTGTCAATGTTGAAGTGTAGGAATAGTTAAGGAAATATTAAAGAACTAAATACTGTAGTGAACATTCATGGACAAAAACTTGAAGCTTATTTCTGATTTACTTGTATCAGTGCTTTTTAGTTTAATATGTTACATAAATCTATACAATAAGACAATAACTTTTCATTTGAATATTGCCTTCAGATTATTATTTTTTTAATTGGTACTGGTTTGGATTTTTGATAATGTGTTATGTTCATGTATATTTAGAATAATTTACACAAGAAATCCCAATCAAACCCTTACTGTGTCCAGGATTTGAGTCATATAACTTACTACACAATACATCCTTATTGATAAACATGTAACTCATGATAATAATAATAAACAAACATCAATTTCTTGGCTTCACATCAAAATTTTCTTGATCTATGATAAAAATTCAATAATTTATTTATGGTGTATGTTCCTTAAATTTTCTATTTATAAATTTCTGAAACAGTACCAGGCATAAACAACTCTTGACAAAGTCCAAACTATAAAGATTAAACCAAGGTGGAAATACACATGATTTTGCCTATCTAAGACAGATAATTGGGATTCCTTTCTACCCTGGGTGGATAAACACTGAGCAAAAGTTAAGATAATTCATAAGTCAAGGTACAATATTACACAAAAGATGTGTATACAGAGAGGCCATTAGGGCATGTCATGTAAGATTAAGGATCGAACATTCAAGATAACCAACATTCTTTATTACAATATATTCATTTAAATATATTATATTTTGCTTAACCGATGTCAAAGTATTAATAAATTTTGCTTCTTTATGACATCAAACTCACATAAGCATTATAAATGAATGTAGAATAAATTTCAAGTTGCTTAGGGTTCCCGTTCACAGACCACCATACACAGACCACATTTACTCTATAAGGGGACACTGTGCCCTACATATGGGACTTTAAACCCAGTAACCCCTTAACCCTAACTAATTTCAACACATATTAACCTTAAACCATACAAAGCACACTAACCATTATGTCCTCTTAGTAATAATTATCATTACATATACTAAAACTTTACTCTTGTCTCTTTTTTGTAAACAATTTCTTTGATTCTAGTGCAGAAATTACAATATTTGTTTTTTTATCAAGGCAATAAATGGAAATATAACTAAAAAACCTCAACAATTTCACATCACCAAATACTACTTCAGAGGAATAAGTTACTACAATAACTAGTGTTTCTGACAATCAGAAGTTATATTTTCTGTAATTTAAGATTTACTAAATCATGCCACTGTGAAATATAAAATTGTTTTTAAGACAAGACAAATCATTATAGTGCCTTTGAGAAAGCTAAACATACTTTGAAAGCTTTGATCTTGGAATGGAAATCAGTGGAACATTAAATTCTAGGAAACTTAAGGAAATTACAGCATATTTGTTAAATTGATCCTGAAACCAATCTACCACAGTCATTTCCTTGTGGGAAGAAGATAATTTCTACAATTTTAAGATGATTATGATTTCCTTCACTGTGATAAGTTCAAAATTTAGCACTTATTTATTCAGAGTACACTTATTGCTAGGTATGTGACTTGCACTTAAAACACTGTGATACATAAATGAAATTTTTAATAGAATAAATAAGGTAAAAAAAATAACCATGTTCTGTGAAATACTAAAAAAAAAATGCTGTCCCGGTATCTATAAAAATTAATATTCACTTTTTCATACCTGTGACAGAATTTTTAAGGAGTAATGAAGAAAAGAGGTGTCCAGCTGAAAGTTTTTATCTCACTGCTGGTATTTGTTATTATGCATGGTTTTGTCAAAAATCAATCCAATATTTGAATTTAAATATTTCAACTTAAGAAACTAAAATTTAGAAATTAATTGCTGAAAATTTGATATTCAAACAGAGGGTTCACATGTTTGCTGTCTATAAACTGAAACTGCCAATAAAGAACAAACTTATAATAGGACTATAAACAGAACTAGGAGCTGAGATGCCATATCTTGTTATTTTTTTTTAGTGTTTACTGTTGAGTCTCTTCTGTAATTGAATAAAGAATATCAAAGGTTACTGACTGGAAGTATCTATATGGCTTTTTATTGTCAAACAGTATTTTATTACATGATAATTACCCTAGAAAGAAAACAATTTTTTTCTACTGTCCAAGAATTCCTAATAAAAGACCTTCAGTGCAAAACATTAATTCTATTTTCTCTTTTTATTTTTGGTGTAAAAGACAGAGAAAAACATGTCTTATTTGCTTTATGACCAATAAAAGTCAAAACCAATCAAATCCAGTCAATATCTTAAAGAATATGTCGGTCTTGTCTTTATCTCCACCTCAAAGCTAATTCCATTTGGGACTCATCCAATTCTGATATCGCTTCATCAGCTTTTAAGAGCCAATAAGTTTTCATTTGTAAAAGTACTACATAACAAGCCACATTCAATTTACATCGAGTCTTTCTTCACAAAGATATCTAATTTTCTTAATAGCATCACTGTCCTTATGAAGTGAAGACCCTCTACAAATTGTAAGATAATAGTTTTTCAATTCACTTGTGTTTTGGTATCCTTTTGTGTTAAGAAACTCAATTAGGCGCTGGTCTACAAACACATGTTTCCCAAGGGAGGCCTCTGATTTCCTCAGCCATCTTTTAATGTTGTGTTTTCCACTTTACTAATGCACATTTACTACATCTTTAATTAATATTTAATAAAAGTGGATACAACTTTATACAAATTAGTGATCAATTCCATTCTAAATAAGATCAAATCAACACTAGCCATCCATTTCTGGATGAAAAGAAGTTAGTTTATTGTCAAGTGACTAAGAAAGAAAAAAGCCAATTTCATTAAAGTTATTGAGTAAGCATTGGGATCTGAGGAAAGCAAATTTGTTTTATCCAAGCTTGTTGCCTTGTATGGAAAAATGATTACTAATCCTGTATGAAGATCTTACTAATTGATTAACTAAAGACATACATCTTTTGAAATCCTTTGTTAAGTAAATTAATAAGTATTGGGAATAGTGATTGTTTGAGTCTGTCTCTAAACAAAATCATTTGAGCAAAGCAAGAGAAATACAATTAATAAATTTACTTAATTACAAAGCACAGACACCATTTCTGTTTAATTAAATTTATTTTAAGTGTTTCTCGTTTTTTTTTTAATCTTAAAAGATTTTAGTTAAATTTCTAAGAAAGGCAAACCTACTACAAGTTCTTAGAACACAAACTGATTAGCACTGATAAACTAACAAGATGTTACCAATGATAGACATAAAACAATAGTTTAGTACAAGACTAATGTCGAATATGCCAATAAACAAAGACCAAATGTTACAGAGTGTTTAATTTATTTTTTGTTTGGAAAGCAGGCAAGAGACAGTAGAATGGTAGATATATTTCATTTTGATTAAGTTCCTGTAATTACTACTGATACAAATATATTACTTGAGTAACAGGTGTGATGCCTTAGGATAGTTAATATGGTAAAATGTCGTTTTATCTGATACTAATGATGAAGACTGTTTAGGCAACATGTTTTTACTACAGAAAAATGCCACAAAAAAATTAAACATTTTTCATGTTTCATCTACCTATCTGAAAATAAACTTTTAAGATTGATGTTCAAATTTGGTTAAAATAAATCAAAAAGTAATATCTTGTTTCTTCGTACTGTTTACCTGTTATTTTCTCCGTAACTTGGACATATGAGATTTTCAACAATGTCATTCAATCCTCAATAATATGGCACATCTTGCAGGCCACGTCAAAACAAAACTTCTCCCAAGTTTTTAATATTAAATGGTAAACAGATACCTTTCAACACAGAATAATTCAATTCTTGAGACAAAGTATTGACATTTTGGTTAAGATATCATTTCTTTTGTTTATTTACACAATGACAACTGTTTATTTTTGTAACAGTTTGTCTGATAATGTCAAATGATATATTTTCCCCTTAAAGTTATTAACATCCTCTGCTCAAATTTTAATTTTTTAATTTGCTTGATATTTTTTTCTAATGCAAAATCTGTATGTGACAAATGTTCTGTGTCTGCTTGTGTTTCCTGCCTATTGCATCCTGAAATGATTAGGGTCAGTAGGTCATAATTTTTGAAAATTATTTGCAATATAATATTTTTTTAGGATGCCAGCACAATAAATGGTAATGATTTTTTTCAAATTTCCAAACTGGGATATATCTTAAGCGGGAGATTGAACACAAAACCTTATAATTTCAAACAGCCTGAATTTTGGGGTTACTTCAAGAAACAAAATGTTTATGGCCCATAACATAATAAAATAATTTTTAAAATAACCGTCTTTGAATTAAAAATTATTTAAAATTCAAATATTACTTTATCTCTCTGCTACATTTACTTAAATTTAAAAAAAAGCTACACCTGTATTTGGAGATGTGACACCTACAGTAGCTTTGGCTTCTAATGCCTTACACAGATGGCAAATACAAAAACAAAATGTCCTGAAATACAATAAAAACCCAAAATGGAACTTTAAAGAAATTAAAAAAGAAAAAAGGAACTTTAAAGAAATTAAAAAAGAAAAAAAAGAACACAATAAGAAATGGATTTGAAAAAAAAACAAACAAAAACAAGTAATGAAGATGTGCTTTGTAAATTTGATGGGAATTATGTATACTGTGATTGAGAAGGTCTTGCCACATTCATACCACAACATGTCAGTCTCACTGATGAACAGAAATGTCAACATCTAGATTTGGAACAGTGACAGTGTGAGAAATTATCAATATGGAATTTTCTTATTGAACTTTGGTCCTCTTCACTATTGTTATAAGTGGTAATGTCAAACTGCGCACTAAGACATCAGGAGCTTCATGGCTGTCAAGGCTGAAATGATTCAGTGTGATGCACACCTGCATAATACCATCATGCAAGACATGATGTTGTCAAAACAAAAAAGCTGACCTGAGAAATAATTACAAATTTGTAGATTTTTCAAGATTTGACAACTTGGGTCACAAGTAAATTGCTAGATTTTCATCCAGGTGGGTTTTATTGTTTCAAATAAATAAAATTGGCAAAAAACAAAATTTGAATCTAAATCAGGATAGACTTTCAGGCATATCATGGTTGTTAGTTTTAAAGGTAGATCAAGGAAGAGAGAGAGATCAAAGAAAAAAATAAATGGTTGTCCAATTTATTGGTAGATCCAGGAAGACAGAGAGGCCAAAGAAAAAAATCATAAAGTTGTTCATTTCATTGGTAGATCCAGAAAGATGGAGTGCCCAAAGAGAAAAATCATAGGCTGCTTGTTTCATTGGAAGATAAAGAAGGAGTTCCCAAAGAAAAAAAATACATTTGTCCATTTTATTGATAGTTCAAGTAAGATGGAGTGCCTAAAAAACATACAGTTGTCCATTTCTTGGCAGAGTGCTCAAAGATAAAAATCATAGGTTGTCTGTTTCATTGGTATAACTAGGAAGCTGGCATGACCATACATAACTGAGAAACCTCACCACATGCAATGTCAGAAGTGTTTGCCCATTTTTGTAGCAGAAAAAGTAACAGGATATTTGGTAAAAGGATTAATATAGTCAGTATTCAACTGACTACACACATCCATGTAGGCGCTAGAACAGAACAGGGCCAAAGTTTAAGAAAAAAATTCATAGTGATTTACCAAGCAATTATCATCAGATTATCTCCCTTTATTTTAAGTATAATTAAAAAGTGATGGAAGCACTGCTGTTCCATGGTAATGGTAGACCACTCGAACAAACTAAGGCATAATTCTGTTGCAATCATGTAAAATCAATTCCAGCACCTATAGATTGTGACTTTCTGTCAATTGTTATACATTATTTTAAAATTAATTTATCACACTATGGATTCTGAAGAAAACAGAGTGTATACCTTTAAAATATCCTAACCACTTCAAAAGTATGGAAATTTATCAGATTAAGTGTGTCCATTAAGGAATATTTCATATCTTAATGACATTGCAACTTGATCTCCAGAACGCCCTCTTCGCTCTCTAAAGGAAAATTACTTTTATTAATTATTTATAAAGTGTTATCATCATCACTGCTTAAGTTGTTGGTTGTGTTTCTAAATGCTTCGATGACATTTGATTCAAAGTAACAACAATAAGAAGTCTCCAGAGCTTTCTGATCATTACTGGACATATTCGCCCATTACAAACTGTTAAAAGATCACTTAACACTCAAAGACGATTACCTTACACATGGTTAGCTGACCATAAATACCAAAGACTTTTCAATATGTGAAAATCAATGTTCCTCACAATAAAAGCCCTTGACAATAACCATCTTGAAAAATTTCTTAGAAAGGGACTTGAAACTTTTAATAATTCATAACTTTGGAATCAAGAATTTATACTCCAATGAAGTTAGCATCTTTTGTCAGTAGATTTTCCATTTAGAATTAAGATAACTACACCTCAAGAGGTCATCTTTGTACTATCAATTTCTTAAAATGTATATTCTTCAAAGTTGCAAATTTCAATTACAATGTTCATTCAAGTGTGACCTGTTTACAGTTAAGATAATCTTTCAGCATTTATGGAAGATTAAATTTGTCTCAACTTCCATAAAATCTATTAAAGGTCTCTTTTGTCATCAAAAGAATAAGAGAACTTCCATGCTGGGATAAAAAATGGACATTCATCAAGCTGAACAGCGAGGATAATGAGTAACCCAATGCTTACAAATGGTTGGTGAAAAAAGCAACAAGAGGCAAACAATGTTACTAAAAATCTTTTCTGACCAGAATTTTATTTCTGTCTTATCTCTTTAACAAAAATTTGTTACAGCAAAAGTTGTTAGGATATTAAATGTGGCAGAGTTAGACAATTTTTGTCAGAACCAAACTCCCCCTTTCCCAATGTTAAAATAAAGTACACTTAAGGATGTCTTTGTTTTCATGTTAAGATTCAGATTGTTTACTTATTTAGCCAATATTTGTTACATTTGAATATCATCACATTTATTTTGTGGTCCTTTTACTGCTTGCCATAGGGTATGGACATGTGTCATTATTGAAGGCCTTAGGGCAACTATTTACTCGTTTTCGATGGTTGGGCTGATTGACAACCTTACCACATCTCCATTTTCTATATCATACATTTTGTTAATTTCTGATAATGCAATGTTACACCTGCAGATTATTTCAGAAATTAAGAACTTCAAATTGCTATTGCACTGAAGAACAATTTCCAGTATCTTAATGCCATTTTCTTGTAACTATTATCCCAAGAATGACCAAATAACATTTAAATAATGAATGAGGATTATCTAAAGGAAATTCACTAGAAAATCTCCAAGATCTCAACTATTAATTATAACAAAATGAGAAAATACACCCACTGTAACTAAAGATTACACAAAAGGATGAAATAAGCAGGCTCTCTTTACTTGAAGAGTCTGATATGCAATTATTCAGGTGACTAAAAGATGGTATCAAAGCATCTTTTCATTAAATTGGCGATCAATGTTCACTACCTTTGGCGTGCAGTAACCAAAGATAAGTGTTATTCAATTGGCAATAAAAGGATGCCATTTCTGCAATTAAGGTTGTCAGCTAAAACTGTCATTAATATAAGGTAGTGCTTTCAAGTATTTACATAAATTTACATAATGAAAACTGAAATAACAAACTCCTTAATTAACATGGAATGATAACAAGGTGTTGAAACTTATTAAAAGATCTTATCATCTCATTTCATACATTTCTTTGATTTTCAAAATTAATCTATTGTTCAAAGTGTTGAGTTTTGGAATTAAAAACGATAAATTTATTCATAGATATTCAAAAGACATGTCAAAATTAGTGGGTAACTTTCAAATTTTACTAATTTTATCAATTTATTGCAAAAAAATTTAGAATATTGGTATTTTTCATATATGTATCTTGCAGCTTTTTTGAAGGAATTATGGTGGAGTGAAAATGAGTGAACTAAGCTTTTGCTGTTGGAGGTCTACAAGTATACATGCAGTGAATACAACAAATTCTTACCTTCAGGAAAATTCTTGATTTTTGATTTTTTTTAATTAAAAAAGGATATGACATGCATCTGATGGCCTTCAAAGCTGTCAGAACCACAGTCGTACATCTTCATACTGTCTGATGGTGAACTAACTGAACAACTCGGTGATGGATGGTCAGCATGAAGAGGTGAATGGTTGTTTGAGCGAGGATCACTGAATGGATGGTCCCGGTAAAAACCAAGTATATCAGAGTTCTGTAAACTTGGGTTTGGAATAGCCACACTAGTGGGGAGATGATGTGGAATCATTCCTGGAAATGATGGCATATGATGTCTTTGTTCTGCCTGTTCCATGTGCAAGTGTGCAAATGACATTGGATCCTGGCCTAGCAATGCTCTAGCAGTTTTTGGTGATATTCTAGTGTCTGTTACTTTTGTACGTTTTTTCTTTGGTGTATTCACAACTAATGGTAAAGCTTCTGTCTGTTCTGGTTCAGAAAGTGGAGCACATGAGTAAATAGATGGTGGATGAAGCAAGTGAGACTGTGGAAAATAAGAAAATGGCAGATGAAATGGTAGTGTGGAATGTAGATGTGGAGGTCGATGGAGGTCTGGGGTCAGACCTCTTGGTGGCTCAAAGGCACTGGCTTTTTCTAGGATTCTGGCCATGTTTCCAATATGATCATGGAATGGCTCACGCATTGGTGATCTCAATGGCGGTTGTGGAGTAATCTGTCTTGGTTTTTCCTCCTTCACCTTTTCTGGGATTTCTTTGACTGGTGTCGGACTTGGTTTAGGTTCAGGCTCTGGTGCTGGTTTTGATTTTGGTTTTTCAAGTTCTGGATGCTTTGTTTTGTCTTTTAATAATTCACAAACAACACTTTCTACTGCATTTGTAACAGCATCAGTAATTTTTGTCTTAAGAGTATTTGTGAGATTTGAAACATCAAGTTGTTGAAGTGGTTCATTAGATATCTGTCTAGATGGCTCACTGCTGGCTATTTCATGATGTCCATTTTGTTTTGCACAAGAATTTGCTTTGTTAACTTGAAACAGATCACTTTCTAACAGTTTTCTGTTAAATGGTTTATCATTTAGTTTGAATTGAAATGGAATTTCATTTTCATTTTCATCATCACCATTGGTCATGTCGTCATCATTCTGCAATTCAGAATATCGTTTCTGGACAAGTTGCAATTGATGTTGAAGCTGAAGCAACTGTTCTTTCAGGGCCAACTTTTCTATTTTTCTGTATTTTTTACCAGAATGGTCCATAAATTTAGAATCATGTTGTTGTGGTTGATACTGTTTTCTCTTTTGTCTCCTAACTTCTTGAGAATGAGTGTCACCTTGATCCACTGGACTTGGGGGTGACTGTCGTATATGTGATAAAATGTTTTCCACACGTGCACGCTTTGCCTCTTTATTTTCATCACCATCTACAGAGTTTCTGTCATTTTTCATATCATATGTAGCCTCACTGTCATCTAATTCATCAATCATTTGATTGTGATCACTACCATAATCACTTCCATCGCAAGATAAGTCCTCTGAAGAATGTACTGAGTCTTGTTCATGGTTATCTCCCCTGTATGTGGCTGCCATAGCTTTCATTGTCATTTTCTCTAAATCAGATGTTTCACAATCTTTCTGAATATTTCCACAGATTTCTTTGATGCTATTGTTGTTACCTAAATGTTCCTGAATTTGTTTTTCTTTATTTTGAAGAATCTCTCTCAACATCTGTGCAGAATCACTTATTTCCTCTGTTTTAACCATCTTTGTTAATTTTGTCTATTTGTCAACTTCAAACTATTTTAGATTTTCTAGGATTGCTGGAACATTTCATAAGAAAACCTTCCAAGCTGAATTGATGTAGATGTCATTAACCTGAAAATAATAAAATTATATATTTATTTTACATTTCAAGTGCCTACTGTAAAGATTTTTTAAATTTATTTGTAACACCAATGAAGCAGGTTTTCATCATATAAAACACCATTAAGTTATACAGCTAAATACTCAGGTATAACAGCAATATTTCTTTTCAAATTATTAACTATTGTTGTTAATCTACCGGTATTTTGAAATTCTGGACAAATAAAAATCATTTTGTTGTTTGAATATATAGACTGTTTTTTTATCTAAGGACATGACTTGACTTTGAAATCTGTTTTTGATTTGTTTACACACAAGCAAGAGAGACAACACTTCCACTAGGGGGAGGAGGTGAAAGTTATTAATGTATAGCAATTTTTAATGCTCTCAGTTGGATAGAATTCAAACACAAACTGGGTTTTTATACCACATAGTTAAAAGTCAGATACTTTCATGACCCAATTTGTTTGGATAAATGGAAATTTCTAACATTTTTTGAATCTCTGTTTTCCCTTTTTTATGTTTTAATGGCCTGATGAGAGATCATATGCAGCTTAATGAAACTATAACAGTAATGAGACCATATTGGTAGTCATGTATTTTAAAAGAAGTCTTTATTAATATTTAATGAAAAATTCTCAAACAAAAGCACTTTTTATATCTATATGGAAAGTATACCTAATTCAGTTTTAAGCACACATCTGAATATCTATATGATTTGAGGAACCATTTCTCTCATTGTCACAACAACCATATTATGTTATATTTTATTGCTTATCAATAAAATCTTTACTGTAAAAAAGGAAAAAATGAAAAGGAAAAACTTTCTGAATGAGAAATCTTGGTAATTTTTTTTTATGAAAGAATAATAGGACACAAAAACAGTTACATGTAATAAAAAAATATACAAATCCTGTTCACCATTTAATGATAGTAAATCCGAGCTAAACTGTCACAATAATTTATGTTAACTTTGATTGTGTAAGAATTTTTATTACATTTTAAATAAAAATAAAAATTACTGGATTTAATGTATTGAATCACAATATTTTGGTATGGATGGATTAAATACATCACAATTAAACATCATTTTAGTGCTACATTTAAAATAAAATTTGTTTAGTCAAATCATTTCCAAACTTTTTCCTTTGGTCCAGTTGTACAGTAGAGTATGGCATGATTATGGTTTGGCCCAATGATCTGATGAATGATAAAATTCACAGAATTATAGAAAGTAACATAAAAGATATGTTTATTGTAAAAAAAATGTCTGTGGGTAACTTTAGCCCACCAAAGAAAAACCACAAAATGAACTTTTTAGAACATTTGAGTTAATTTTATTGGGCGGTTCTTTTCTTGGGTATTTCAGACTTCTTTCTTCAGACAGAAAAATTCATTTTTTCTTTCTTTTAGATAACGGAATTATTATTCCCTTGATTAGTCTATAGTCAATACGTAAGTGGGTTGTGTAATGGTGTTAAAATCTATCAAATAATCAATGTTACGGGTGTTTAATGTCCCAAGGAATATATTAAACTAATAAAAATAATATCACGGCCGATCACCTGTCGTGGACACCCATGGTCAGTCATAAACAAAAGGTAACACTGACCACGCGACAACAACATTACGCTACAAGGTAAATTGACAATGGCGCGTGCGACAGGTGAGAAAGAACTGATGGTGATTTGTTTAATAACAGCGGCGTTAAATATGTCATCTTTCATGGTCTTTAAAATAAACCCCTGTTATCACAATTTACATATGCTACTTGAAATAATTAGTCCATCGGTTTACCTGGAAAATTCAATGGCCGATATCTAATGGGTCGGGAAGACGTGTCGCACTGCTTCAATGCTTTCGGGTATTTACTCGCACCGTCCACGGCACGCGACTGTCATTACCTTCGTAATAGTAATCTCAGCTTCATAATACAATTACTATTTTAGTGTATTCATTTTCTTTTATACATAAATATGCGTCGTTGTACATTTTTAGAAGTATAAATATATATTATATATTAAATAATAAAAATACATATTTGATCCTACATAATAATTCTTTAGTATTTTTCTTTTCAATTCTATTATCTTAGAAAATATAATGTGCAATTAACTCGGAAATATAAAGTATTTTTTTTATTCATACCTTGCACGAAAACTTATTTCACGTGAATTAATTTGATTAAGTTTAAAGATATAGATAACAAGATTGGTCAAAGTTCTGAAGTATTTAATCTGTATTACATCAGTAGTTAAAAATGGATTATGTAGTTATCTGTGAAAATAGGACGGTTGTACCTTGCACTTTTTAACAGAAAATTTGCCAAGATCTGAAATCATCTTCGGGTACATTCTATATTTAAAACTGACACCCGACCAAAGGTAAGGAAAGTATATTGATAATAAAATTGAAAGTGAACCTGTAGATAAACGGTTGGACTTCATATCATAAATATTTTGAAGTGTATATATATTTAAAAATTCTAACTTAAAATAGATTTTACAATTAAAAAATCTCTATTTTGTGGGAATAAGGAACAACAAGTGATTCTAAGACGTTAATATTTTTGACGCAAGTTATAAACATTATTTCTCTGATCTAGTGAAAAAAATGACTACTGCAATTTTCATAATTCCGACACATTTTTGTGGATAATTACCGTAAAGTAGGTAATTGTTAAATTTGTTACTTTTAAAGGATTTGTCAACCACAAATTTTAATGAAACAATCATCGTTATTTTATAAAGTATATTAACTTACAAATTATCTGTATCTTCTAACGAGTTCTGCATATATCCCTTTCTTCAACAACAACAAAATTTATTTTTTTTTTTTTGTTAATGTTCAATATCAGAGCTGTAGTTGTCAACTGAGATAATCAAAATCTCATTCTAAGTAAAACCTTAGAAACCCACCCATCGCACGCGACTTAACACTTGATCGATGGACACTCGTGGAAATTCATCTTATTGGTCAATAAGTTATTTAAGCTCCACCTACAAGATGTTAATAGGAAAAATATCATTTTAGGTGAAAAATATTTTATTTTGTATGTTACGGTTGTTTAAATTCCAGTGTAGAATGATATAAATTGTACAACATGAAATACGCAACATAATATTAAACACGTTGATTAATTATCTATCTGTAAATTATAAGTATACGGGTACATGAAAGTACGAAGCAATTTCTATGAACATAAAAAAGGATAATGCTGTTTTCCATTGAATACTTTATTATCAAATATTGAGACAATTGAATTTAAAATTTGTTCTGAAACAATCTCGGACAAAAATCTGGAAACTCCTGATCTGACAAATTGACATATACTACGTCATTTGTGCAATCAAGTTTGAAAATAAGTTAAACTGTGATCAAAACTCTATTAGATTATGGAATAGGAATCAACCACTCAATCGTTTAAAATATTACTTAGTCCAAAGCAATCCTTAAAATTACAAAAATGTAGCTTTTGCCGGTCCAAAGTTCTTGTGTTAATCCACCGTAAGTTCCACTTAACAGGTTAATCACCGTAGGTATCGTTGTCCTGCGAGAGCATGATTTCTTACGGGAATCGATCCGGATTTCTTACGGGAATCCTGGATTTATTACGGGACGGCTGTTTAAAATGTAAACAAGCAGACTACAATGCTACTGTAGAAAAACTACGAG
>JARWCS010000004.1:3178814-3190869 GCA_034783895.1 Geukensia demissa
AACAATAAATAACTAACAAAACAACAACAACCACTGGGTTACAGGTTCCTGGCTTGGGACAGGCACATGAGTATGTGACACTGCACTGCAACCACAAGAAAACGTCTAAACCTGTGTAAAAATTCCTGAGTGCATTTATTGTTAAAACACAACTAACATAACATTTAACATAAAGCAGTTGCAATTACAAGTTATCTTCTTATTTTAACCCTTCCTTGAAAAGATGGGGAGGGGTTTATATAATTATGTGGGTGTCCTTCCATCCGTATTCTGTCTGTAACAAGATATTCCAT
Source organism: Geukensia demissa (assembly GCA_034783895.1). Taxonomy (NCBI): domain Eukaryota; kingdom Metazoa; phylum Mollusca; class Bivalvia; order Mytilida; family Mytilidae; genus Geukensia; species Geukensia demissa. The sequence goes on from JARWCS010000004.1 coordinate 3,179,108, forward strand.
CACAGATAAGATGTTTGGTTTATTGCTATACTGGGGTAATTTGTCTCCTTTGTCCCTTGTCAGGGTTCTAACTTGTCTGTTTCCTTTTCCTAAGGATCTTCTTGGGAGAGCCAGGGTAAAGATTTAGTGAGCATTGCTCACAGTTTAGTCCCTCATTTCAAAGTACCCACAGGACTTGAACTGTATGGTACATGTGTATAGTTTGGTATTGACCAAATGAACCTGTTTAATTGGAAGCATATTCAAATGCCTATGGAAGATCCGTTGTAATTGCCTTCAGTTGTTTCATTCAGATTTGTTCCTCATGTCAACGTGTTAAGTGGGTGCCACAAGCTCACAAGTCAATGGAGCATCTCGTTAATTATTACAATTACATGTACTTGGAGGGATAATGAAAATAGTGAAATTATTCAGAAAATGATAGATACTTTACCTCCAAAAGAAACTTGGATGAAGTAAATAGATAACTCTTATAGTTAATTGTGAAGTAGAGGGCTTATTGTTCCAAATGATTGCATACAGTTATTGCCCTAGGAAGTGCTTTTTTGAAAACATACTGAAAAATTGATTTTCTCTTTTTATATTTCAGATGGTAAAATTGAAGTTGTAAATACACCTAATTTTGCTGAATCTATTACAGAAGGAGATGTCAGGTTAGAGAAAGGTAAAATCTGAAGTTTTTAAAAACTTAATAAATACCTGTTTGATTGTCAGGTTAGTTAAACAGTAAAATCAGAACTGTTTGAAATCATTACAACTACATGCTCTTGTGAAATGTTGACAGAAATGAAATCTAAAACGGTTACAGTTATAGAAACTTTTAGAATTCACATAGGACACAATTTTATTGCTGTTACTGCATGTATTTCAGAATATTTCATGGCATTTTTCATATTGGGTCAGGTTTGAGTCTGAGTCTAAAGTGTCAATGTTGGTTAAGGACTAATTCAGAGTATGGATAATTTCATGCCATAATAAAATAAACATATTCAGGATGAAGTCAGTGCAAGGACCAGTATTGATATTTAATGTCAATAATATCAAATGGCCCTTAATTTTTCCTTTTGAATTTTAAGTATGCATAGTTGAGAACAACTAAATGAATCCTATAGGCTTATCATGCACACTGTGTCGAGCTTTTTATTTAACTTCATAAATGAATTATATCCTATGGACTAGTATAAATTATGACATGTCTAAAATTTTGTCCAGAGATCTTGAAAATGTGAGGATTGCTAAGCATTGTCCAGTATAGCCATTTTTTTTTTACTTATGGTAATAGCTGGAATTCCTTTATCATGCATAATTTTCATTTTATTTGTTTTGCAAGAAATTTAAACCATTTTCATGTTTGTTGTTTACAGCTGTTGGGGATTTTGTTAATGTAGATGATGTTGTATGTGAAGTGGAGACAGACAAGGTATTATTTACAGACCTTATTTCTATGAAAAATCAGCATGTTACAAAAATGTAGGGTTAGGCCAAATAAAAAATGTGTGGTTCCAGTTACAGGATGGACCTTAATTTTTTTTTGCTGACCCTAAATAATCATCTTGATGGACCCAAACTTTTTTATGCTGACCCTAAATAACCATCTTGGTGACCTTTATAATCAGTAATTAATGATAAAACATTAATCATGAAAGCTGTGTTTAAAAAAACACAAATTTCAGTACTATCACTCTTATTTCCTATTTAAAACTGCCGGAATAGACGATAAATGCCATAAATTCAGTGCATATTGCACATTGATAAACAAACCGTTGACGCTTTCTGCAATAACAATATTATACTTTTCCAGATCAGACTGAATCCAGCTTTTGGGTTACGTAGTCAAGATTTTTTTTAGAAAAAAGAAAAAAGACCTACTGACCCTACATCTTTCCTAATACTAACAAAATCCACACATATATTTTTATTTGGCCTTATGAATAGTTGACTACTTACCAAAATAGCTTTTCAAATTATTGAGTTCAATTGTCACAGAAAGTTTAGTCCTATGAAAAATTTTCATAGTATTTTTGCTGGAATCTTTGAAGCAAAATATCAGTTCATTGTGTCATGTAAAACAGCCTTATTTGCAGATGTTGAGTTCATAGTCTTTGAAACAAGAAACCATTCAAATGCATTGACCTGTGTAATACTTTTATACAGTGTAGTTCTACATACATCTGAAACATGTACATAGTACACTATACTTGAGTTGTAATAATTTGTGTTTCTCTTTGTTTAAAGATCTACTGTCTCATGTATTGCCAGTTTAAAAATTGCTGTACTAATTATATTGGTACGTCTTACATTGATTTCAGACATCTGTACCAGTGCCTGCTCCAAAGAGTGGAATAATAAGAGAATTTCTGGTGGAAAATGGTGCTACAATTGGACCAGGAACACCATTGTTTAAACTGGAATTATCAGGTTACATAAAAACTAAAACTAAAATTTGGGGAAAAAAACAGTTTTCAATTGTAATAAAGAAAATTAAAGTACTGTTACAGTAAGGCATATTCCTGTACTTAAGGAAAAGTGAAAGTTCCGTTAGACTTTTGTAAACAAAATTTAATCTTGTTGACATTGTCTCCAACTCCCTCAATTTTTGGTAGACCTACTGACTACTGAACCTGATTTGACTACTCCACAAGAAATGAAAAATTGATAATTGATGCATTATCAGATATTGTAGGATAATCCAGACTGTGAGCAAGGGGATAATAAATCACAAATGACTCATGCAATACCTATTTTTTACACTTATTCTGCCAACAAAACATCTGTTCACCTCTAAGATGTCACTTTTTTCACAACATTTTAATAAATGTAGAAGTTGAATTGGGACATTCAAGCAGGTTGCTACTGAAATGGCTACTTCTCATTTATGAGTATAAGTGAATACTGTTAATACAGAAATTATTGTGATGTTTGTATTATTGCTAATATTGCAAAAGGATTGTAATTGCAATAATTAAAACTTGCATTCCAAAATTTTCTAGTAATGTTGTGTTCTACCTTTCGAAAAAGCCACAAAAATAAAACTCGCATTATCACTGTTTGAAAATTCGAAATAATAAATGTACACAGTAATTTCTGTATTTACATTAGTTAGACCAATTAAAGGAAGATTCTAGTTTTCTGAGAATCCCTACTCTTTGTTTCCAGTTATTTGGCCTCGTTGATGTAATAGTGTGCTTGCCTCGAGTGCGAAAGATTGTGGGTTCGATCCCCAGCCAGGTCAAACCAGAGACATTAAAATTGGTATTTTCTGCCTCTCCGCTAAGCACCCAACATTTAGTAGTAAGAGCAAAGCCTGGTCGTCTTAGAGTCAGAATAATGTGTCTGGGTAAAGTGGCACGTCTTCCTACAGACTGTTGCTTTCCTGAACTAGCATGTTAAAAATCCTGCTTAGCATGTCGGTCTAGTACAAAGCAGGGTTCATTCATCATCATTCATCATTAATATGCTCTCATCCTGAATATGCATGAAATATTTGCCACTGAATGTTCAGCACCATTCAATCAATAAATCAATCCAGTTAATTGACTTAGCAGTCTCTATGACAGGAAAAAGAATATGCACTAGGTATCGTTGTCTTGGATGCAATAGTCCTCTAAAAGAGGTGTCCCAAGTTGTTGAGGATATATAATTCAACAATCCCTCTAGAGGGAGAGGTTAAATATGCACTGTGTTTAGAAAATGCTACGTTCTAAGCATGTTAAAGACCACTTAAAACCAGCTGATTTTGAGTAGTCATCGGGCGGCAAGTCACAAGGTTGAATTTCCTGACCCTATCCAACCCATTTTTCCGGTGGCAGTCCAAAAGCCCTCCCTTACTGGTCCCTTGCAAATAGTCTACATATTGATTTATTGTCTGTTTACTTGTTTCCAATCTTAATATGACTGAAATATTGCATTTTGGATGTTAAGCAGCAATCAGTAAATCTTTGCATTTTCATACTTTTAAAATAGAAATTACCATGACCACACCAATAAATATGTCTACAAAGAGAGATAACACATGTACAATTTATAAAATTGCTTACAGTTTACATGAAAGATGATGGTTTAAAAGTGGAAAATTCAGCAATGCATAGAAAATGGATTATGGAATTCTGTGAAAATTTTTAGATTAAGAAATTGTTTTTGTATAAGAAATATATCATCAGTTAAGAAATGTTGAACTGATTTTTTAACAGAACCTGGATTTGCACTATTTTAATAAAGTCAAGTCTGTTTTTCATCTTTGAACGCCATGTTAAAAATGTAACATTCTTATATTTGGTTATTGTAGATGGACCTGATGATTCTGCACCTAAAGAGACTCCAGCACCTGCAAAAGCAGAGGCTCCAGCACCACCCAAAGAAGTGGATCCCAAACCATCATCTTCCAGTGGTCCTATTCCATCAACTCCTCCTCCAGCCCCACCCATTCCAAAGGAACCCATTAGTACCAAGCCTGTTGAATCTATCAAGGCAACACCAGCAGCTACACCAAGTGCAGGCACTTCTGTTGGTACAGCTAGGACTGAGACTCGGGTGTGTTTTTGTGAAATTATTTGTAGTTTGTCTTGTATTGGATTTAATTGTACTTCTTATCATTTTGTACTCCAATCTATTCTATTATATAGTCTCCCTTTAAAGTGTATTACAGTTGGACCTAGATAAGTCGAAGGGATTGGTGAAAATTGCTCAAGTTATGCGAGATTTAAAACAAACCAGGTTGAAGTTTTTCTATTGAAGTGAAGTAAATTTCAATTGAAAACAACATAACTTTATGTGGCATCAAGGGATTTTAAGTGCTAGTCTACATAAGAATCATGCAAAAAAGGATTCAAAAGCCTACAATTAATTAAATTTGACCATTTGTTTAGAATGTCATTTTATGTGCAAAAGTGTTTGTACCTTTAAATATTAAAATTAAATATTTGTGGCCTTTTATTGTATCATTTTTGTGGTATTCACATGAGTTGGACGGGGACTTAAGTGACTGTTTTGCATTCAGCTGGAAGGTTAGCTTGCGACTTTGTAACTCCACACGTTAGAGGTCAAATCCTGTTCATGTGATGATAGGCAAATATTCACACCCTTTTGTACACATTATACTGTTGGTCAAAAAGATAAAATATTACTGTTTATAGATTCAAATATCAATTTTAGTTTTCACTGAATATTTAACATTCCTTTCTAAATTTTTCTATTGCTTCAGTTTTGTAGATAGTGTTAATATAGTTTTGATTTATTTCCCTTGGGGTGTCTAAACTATGCTGTTCATTAATCTTAAACATATTTTGCACTAAAGAATGACTGTATTTGAATAACTGAATACAAATTCATTTTGTACTCAATTCCATTTAGTTGGTTCTGCAGGTTATATTTGTGTCAGTTTGTTTTTTGACTGGAAATTCTCAGAACTTAACACTTTTTCGGTTATTCTTAATGATGAATGCTGCATCTTTTTATGTATTGGTGTGATAGTAAATTAGCAAATCTAGAATCAAACATTTTATTTTAAAATATTGCTTGACAATCACATTTGATAAAGTCAACATCTTTCAATGTATTTGTGGGAACACTTGACAAAGGAAGCTTATATTATGAAAATTGTGTTGGACATGGAAAAGTTATGTTTTGGTAAGTATATTTTAAATGTTTTGAAAAAAAAGTGAAAACAGTATCACTTTTTTTTTAAATTTCAGGTTAAAATGAACAGAATGAGACAAAGAATTGCTCAAAGATTAAAAGATTCACAGAATGAATGTGCCATGTTAACTACATTTAATGAAATAGATATGAGGCAAGTAATATAGACCTATGTTGTACCTATGTTGTTGCTATTATTGGTTCACATTTGAAACAAATTTATATAGGAATATTTCCTCAATATTTGGACTTTAATGGCAAACACTACAGTTTAGATCCCATATTGAAAATATCTAGAAAATTCATCATTTGATTAATGTGGTTGTAAAATTTTTAAAAATGAAAATAAAAACATACATTTACGACTTACTTTAAGATGCATTTGAGATTCAAAATTTGCCAACTGAGCTTTTGCTATCACTTTGTGTGGTCTGCTGTCTGTCAACAACTACAAAAAACCTTCTCTGAAACCACTCAGTCAATTGGATCCAAACTTTAGTGGAATGGTCATTGCATTGTCACCTACCAAAATTGTGTTCAGGATCCCCATCCGCTTTCGAAGATCGCTGCCATTTCTGATAATAATAAAGAGTGGGTGGTATATTTAAAAAATTTGCCTGCAATTTATTTGGCTGTCACAGTCAAACTTGTTGTAAAATAGGACTGTAAGCGTAATTCACTGTAGAATGTACTTATGTGAAGAAACTGAGTCAGTTGTCCTCTACCCAAATTTTGTACAATAGTCCTTCCATGAAAGGATCAGTGAGGAATATATGTCAGGTGAGCGATTCAGGCTCCTGGGAGCATCTGTGTTTTTTTTTTTTTTAAATATTAAAAAAAAAGACTTATTTATTAAGCGTTGATTTTAATGAATGCAAAAGAGGACAAGTGTTCTGGAATTTTAACAAATATTGCCATTCGTCCACTCCAAATTCATTAATAATTCTTCGGATTTGCTAGCACCTCATATGGGTTCAAAATTTCAAAAAAGCTTTACTCGCTCCAAATTTTTTTCCACTTTTAGAAATTTTCATTGTTATTCCTAAATATAGAAATTAAAATACGCTCTTAAAAAAATACAAAAATAAAGGAAAAAAACTTAAAACTGTTGTATTCGCACCAGTTTTTGAGGTTGCGCTCCAATTTTTTGCCATTGCAAGAAAAAAAATTAAACAAAAATTTCGCTGGCTCGTGCTTATTTTTTTTCACTAAAAATCCAAAGAACTAGAAATAAATTTGGAGTGGCAAAAGAACTAGAAATAAATTTGGAGTGGCCCTATTCAGAAGCCCAAAAATAGAAAAACTTGCAAACATTATAAAAACCATGAGTTTTATAAGAGATTGGTGTCAGAAACAAGTTTAATATGAAAAAACAACATGCCTATTAGTTTGTGTTCAGTGATTTTAGGCAGCAAATCAAAATTTTGTAAGAGTATTGGTTGCTGAATAGATTTTTAATAATGAATCAGTTTACAAGAACGATGAATGAATATGCATCTTAAGGAGAGAGAATGACTATATTAATCTTATTAGGGACTTTTTGATTGATTGAATGCTACTTACGGTCCAACTGCAAATATTTCATGCATATTCAGGATGAGAACATATTAATGAATGATGATGATTGATTGAACCCTGCTTTGTACTAGACTGACACGCTGAGTCAGTTTTAATTGTGCTAGCTCACAAAAGCAACAGTCTGCAGGAAGACATGCCACTTCACTCAGACACATTATTTTGACTCTGGGCTGACTTACTACTAAATGCTTGCTTGCTCAGCAGAAAAGCAACAAATGGTAATTTGAATGTCTTTGTTTAAACCCAACCAGGTATCCAAACCATGTTTGAGGTGAGCACCCTAAGCATTACACCCACCAGTGGTCAGGTGACTTTGTGAAAGGTTTTGGTTAAAATTGCTATAAATAGACAGAAATTTGGTTAACTTAATATTTCCTGAAAATCTCTTTATAAGGATGTTTTCAAACAACAGTTATGATTCTATGTTAATATTGAAACCAAAAAAAGCAGATATAAAAAAACAGTAATTGTGTTCATTTTTAAGATAACAGCATTTGAAAATTTGGGAAAATCAGATTTCTTTTGATTTTTCATTTGTTTTGTTTTAATAGATTCTGTCTATCAAAATGTAGAATTCAGAAATTGAAAATATTTCCTCAAATAGCTCTATTACATACTTAAAATAAAGTCAGGAGTTACCATGCAAAGAAAAAAAACATAAATGATTTTGATGATTTTACAGATTTTTTTTTAGCTGATGCCATTGAAAATATTTCAGTACATTAATGCATTTCTTTTTCAGTAATATCATGGAAATGAGAAAAATTTACAAAGAAGCCTTTCAAAAGAAATATGGACTTAAATTAGGCTTTATGTCAGCTTTTGTGAAAGCAAGTGCTTATGCATTGACAGAACAACCTATAGTGAATGCTGTGATAGATGAATCAGAAATATTGTATAGAGACTACGTTGACATTTCCGTAGCTGTTGCAACACCAAAGGTATTCTCGTTTAATGATGGAAAAATTGTGGAATATAGTTTATTATTCTGTGTGTAATATCTTAGAGGATTAATTTAACTAAAGAAGATTTAACCTTAAGCTGGTAAAGATTTGTAAACATAGGCAGGCAGCATACATGTACATCCAGTTCCTTGCATTTTTCTTTATATAGATAAAGAATCATAATCAAGCTAAAGGTAGCATGGTTTGTATATTAATAATTATTGTTAACAGGTTAGTATTTAACAAACTTATATACCAAATGAAGTGATACAAGATCTAGGTATTATGTGGTATGCAATACAGGATTGTCTACATGGGGTCCAGGCCGAGGATATACCCCTCCTACTGTAGACTGTATCCCTGTCTGGTACATTTACAGTTAAACCAGATGCCAAGTAAAAGTCAACCCTGGCAGTCATATTGTTGAAACATATTTTGAATAAACATATTTGCTCAGTTGTGATTTCAGATGAATTATTAAATATTAAATAGTGAAAGTTAGTAATTTAGAAAAAGTATAATTTAAAGAACAATATTTAATAGGGTGAAATTTTAAATTTAGAATTTCTGCAAGAAATGCGTATTGTAAGCATATTTCAAGTTTTCATTTGAACTGAAATAAAAGTTATGTTTAAAAGTCCACAAGTTTTAATATATTAAACAAAAGGTATTTTTAAATTGAATATTTAAAAGCATCATTCCAAAATTTTTTATGTTACTACATTGAAAGAAAAATGCATGTCAGTTACCTATCCAAGGTGGGTGGATCTGGCAGGGTACTCTGTCTTCCTGCACCATTAAACTGACAGATTTGACTGATATATTGTGTAGTAGAACCCCCAAACAAACAAAAAGGAAGAATGCATAAATATTCAGCTGAACATCACAGTTTTTAAAATTTCATCATGTTTCGCATCTCTAGTCTCCTGGTGTTTTGTTGTGGACATTTTGAGGGATAGTGTTAATATCTGAAATAACTTTATACTTTCATTGGACATTCACATATTTATTAAACAATATAGGATTATATAAGAGACAAATGAAAAGGTTTAATCAGGCTACATTTTGTCCCCAATTTTTTGGGGGCAAATTTCACAATGATTTGGAGATGGTAATATACATTATATAAACCAAACCTTTAAAAATATAAGTTACATTGCTGTATTTGGTAGAGGCAAAAAATTGTATTAGTGACAACATGAATAAGAACAACTAGAAATTGATTTAGTCATCATTTTGCCTCCATCTGTTCTCCAGTTACAAAAAAATCTTTTCCAAGAACTAATTTTGGTGGAATGTTCCTTGGATTGTCCTCTATGGAAGTTGTGTCCAGCATTTCTGCCCACCATCCAAGATGAACATCATAATAAAAGAATAAAAAAATTTGGTGGTGTATTAAAAAATCTTTAAGTATGAAACTTTGGGCCAATTGCAACCAAACTTTGGTGGAATTGTCCTTATATGATACTCGACATACATTGTGTCCAGCTATCCCAACTGCCAACCAAGATGGCCAACACAGCCAAACTTAGTTTAATATAGGACCTTATGGGAAATTCATGTAAAAATCATCATCAGAAACTACCAGGCCATCTGGAAAAGCTTTGATGGAATGGTCCTTGGGTGGTCCCAACGGAAATTGTTTCTTGCATCCAAGATGGCTGCTGAAGCCAAACTTAGTTTAACATTAGACACTTTGGGAGATTCAGGTAAAAATCTTGTTTTAGAAACTGTGTTAGTTGCAACCAAACTTTTGTGGAATGGTCCTTGAGTGGTCTTCTTCCAAAATTGTGTCCTGCATCATTGACTGCCAACTAAGATTGCTGCCACAGGCGAACTTGTATAACATAGGGAAACCTAATGGTGGCTGGGGTATATAAGTAGTCTGTTTGGTTTCTCCACCTGCAGGAAAAACACCTGCTATAGGGTGTCCTTGGTTTGATAAAATGTATGAATACTTGACCTGTCTCGAATGGGAATGGTAACACTGTGCCCCGTGTTGGGAAAATGCCATTTTTCAGCACATTAAAGATCCCTTTGCAACAGCTGGTAATGAGTAGTCCATTGGTGGCCAGTTGCTTAGGCAAAATTTCTCGCTCCTACCAAACAGTCCCAATTTGGCATCCTGTGGCTAGAAAATTCCTCAGTCTGACCTCCAGCCTACCCTATTTATATTTTATTGTTTGATAACTTTTTCTCATTCAAAATCTTCATGAAGTACTTGTCTCTTGATGTTGAATGACAATCAATCAATCAGTTTAACTTGGGACACTTAGGTAAATTCACTCAAAAATCTTCTTGTCAGAAACTACTTAGCCAGTTGCAACCAAAATTGATTGGAATGGCCCTGTGATGTCCTCTTTCAAAATTATGTTCGACATCCCTTACTGCCAACCAAGATGGCCACTGCAGCCATACTTGATTTAAACGTAGGACCATATGGAAAATTTACTTTAATAATTACTGAGGTAGTTGCAACCAAAGTTGGTACAGTTGTCCTCTTCCAAAATCATGTTCTGCAATGTCGTTCAAAAATTCAGTATGTCTGGATTTAGTCAAATTGTAATATCATGAATGACTGACATTTTTCTTTAATGTATGTTTTACTTAGTGACTGAAATTTTGTTTTTATAGGGATTAGTGGTGCCTGTTATACGAAATGTAGAAAACATGAATTATACAGATATAGAAAAATCTATAGCAGAGTTAGGTGAGAAGGTAAGAAAAGTAGATCTTCCATTTTTATATGGCCACAAAAAATTGCATGATGTTAATGATTGAAGAGAACACTGCTGTATGCCAAGATCGGGTACCTGGCAAAATAGGGTCAGTAGTGGTAATATAAATTTTCATCTAAAAAAATTTTTATCAGCTTCTATAAATCAGAGCTTGCTGACAATTGTTGAAGTGCAACTTTTTCTTTATGTATTGTATTTTGGATTAATTTGACATCTACTTCCTGGTTTCTGTGGACTTGAATTTCCCATATATAGGGGTAATATATTACATTGTACATTTTTCATATCATCTTTTAAGCCTAGATTTGTACTTCTCTATATTTTTTCAAGTCTAGCTTAGTATTTGTTTACTGTATCATGAGAAGAATTTTCAGATTCATTTGACTTCCTTATACTGTTTGCTAGGGATTTATCCTTTGTGGAGTGCAGTGGTATGATGTATCACTAGTGAGTGTTTGCGCACAGTTTCTTTTTAACACAAGACTGAATTATTTCAAACATCTTTACTTTATAGGCAAGAACTGGAAATTTAGCAATTGAAGACATGGATGGAGGGACATTTACTATTAGTAATGGTGGTGTGTTTGGTTCTATGTTTGGAACACCAATAATAAACCCTCCTCAGTCAGCTATTTTAGGAATGCATGCGATATTTGATAGACCTGTTGCTGTAAATGGAAAGGTAAGACCTGCCTGTTAATTGTCCCCCGCCTTTCGCGAAAGCGGGGTACTATAGAATTCGCAGTTCCGTCATTCCATCATTCCGTCATTCCGCAACTTTGAAACCACTAGTCCGATTTGAACCAAACTTACACAGATGGATGGAATATAGAAGGGAAATCACTCTACCAATTTTGAGGTCAAAAGG
>JARWCS010000004.1:3210439-3228016 GCA_034783895.1 Geukensia demissa
TAACCCAATCACGTGTTATATGTCTCGACCAATAATAAAACAGTATTTAAATGAAATACTAACATACTGTAATTATTTAAATTTGACTTTCTCAGCCTGTACAATAATACTACATTTTTTTCATTTGACTTAAGTTTGTTACAAATGCGCTAATAGCTTCTGGTGTAATTTCTGTAAGGTACCATTTTATACCAATGATATGTGAAACGTCCTCTTTCAAAACAAATAGATTTGCAGCATTACCAGAAATCATTTGGCAACTAGCTAGCAGATTGAGTGATCTCCCTTTGCAAAGTCAAAAAAGCACAGATAATAACAAAAAAAATCTATAAATTATGCAATATAATTATACATCAATTATGTTAATTAGGCAATTAGCACATTATAGTTCATATGTTTCTTCTATCATAAAATACAGATGAGATATTGGCAAGAAAAATATATATTATCCTGTTCATCAGGATAAATTATGAGGTCAATATCACACATCGTTCAGATTCTGGAAAAACTTTTTTTTCACTCTGTGCTGATAGATTGGTTGATTAGTGATGAGCAGACAAAAATTATGATCTAACAATGTCATTTTGTTATGATATATATATTCACATATGGACGATCATTATTTCTCTAATATATATATAGTTACACCCAACATATAGGGGTTATCTATTTTGTGCATAATGGTTACTATGGAAACAGAAATTAATGGTAGAGCAAGAACAGATAGGAAGTGCTTGCAATACAATGAATTGTTCCCGAGTTCAACAACTGTTGACCAGGTCTATCAATTCTGTTGTTTGGACTATGATAAATCTGTACCTTTTTTAATGCTCAGACTGGTGTCAAATTGTACACTCACAAAATGCACCTTCCATGATTTCTTCAGACAAACTGCTTGAACAACAGGTTCAATACTTCTGATACTTGAAGACAAAGTATATATATGTATTAAAACAAGGGCTGGCTTGTTAATAGAATATAAAACTGGTGCAATAATTAATCTGGATAACTATCAAAAACTACAAAAAATCATTTATCAAGAGTTTCTTGGAATAACTTCAACAATCTCACTGTATCATAACAAAAAATATATATAACAAGCTATAGATGATTTGTCATGCTGAACATAAACAAGTGCAAATTATAATCTGTACAAACATAATGAAATGGATCAAATTATATATCAGATGAATGGAATATAAAAAACAGTAAAAGCTGTACGGATGTTAAACAAGCGAAACTACCTGTAGCAAGCCATCTGGTAGTGAAGTTAGCGCTGACATTCTCTGGAGCAATGCCCAGTTCTTTCTCTACAATAAATTCTCCATTTCACACGACAAATCTTATTAGAGTGTGGATATAATAGGATGGAATCTTAAAGTCAACAAATTGTTTACTGAACACATTAAAGGTGAGTGAGAGATTAATTTCTGTACACTTTAATTATCTTTATTTACCAATAATCTGGAATCTAAAGCATCCCACAGAGTGGACCAAGGCTATCCTTAATGTTATCTGTAGAGATTCTTAATATATATTCAAATGTAAAGGTTTAAGACCTCTCATAGCAGCCAACTATTCAGATGTAAAGGTCCTTTCTTCATCAATCTTATCACCTATAAAAACTTCAGTAAAATGATTCTTTTTTATATATGTTAAGTGTTGGTTAGATTTTGAAGCAGCTTTTCTTTGATATTTTAGTTATAATTTAAAACAAGACAGAATGAGATTTTCTGCAACAAAAAATGTGAAGTATTGCCCCTTATGAGCAAGATTTGGCCTGGTTTGGGGGTTCTAGGAGTTTTGAAATGCACAAGAATTAGCCATTTTTCCAAGGGAAAATCATAAATGTAATTGGATGTAAACTGCATCATTATGAATAGAGCTTAACCCTAAACCATTCAAAATAAAGACTTTTGTATAAAATTCCTCAAAAGAAAATGTAACATAAATTGGTTCTGTCAATTTAGAAAATAAAGTGGTCAAAAGTTGAAGATTGGGTAACCTATTCCCTAGATCTTAGGCTTTTTATTGGGGAATCAGAAATAAAGAACAGATGGACAACTGACATCCAGTACAAATTGGCTGTAATACTATACCTAATAACGCTGCGGAATATAGGTATAATAAGTTTAATGTCTTCGCCCTTATAATTAAGAAGCCTGGTGCAAAATTTTTGTATTTGAAGATGATATAAAATGTGTATCAAAAACAAACATATAGGCTTGAATGTTGGCATTAGATACAGGTTTATCAGAACAAACCCCAGAAACAAAATAATATTTGTAGCATTCTTCCATGATAAGGATTTCTACCAATATTCTAATGATGCTTTACTCAGATAGTCTGACATAGATCTAAATTTACATTTTTTAACTTTAATTAAGTAGTAGCATTTGGTTTGTTTCATCCATTTTACTACCAATTTTCCTACCTCATCTATACCCAAGAAAATCAACTTTTTGTCAGATTTCCTGTAAAGCTTACAAATTTTGTAAATGCTTTGATAAATATGTCTTAAGTGCTGTGTGGGTTTAAATTTGTGTGCTTTTCTTTTTTAAATTCATGGTGTGGGTGTTGGATGGATCTCATTTCAGTAATTTAGAGCTCATCACATGGAGTGGGATTTTCCCCTTGCTGAAGGCCTTGAGGAAACCTGCAGATTTTAACATCTGATATCTGCTTTGGAAATGTGGCAGTCTACTTGACATGTATGCCATATCTTTACTTTTCATAATATTTTACCTTTTCTTTCTAAAACAGACTTATAATAATGTTCTAACGCAAATGTGTTTGTAGTATTAATTTATCATGGTATCAAATCCATGTTTGATGCTGTCAGTGAAACTGCACAAGCACAGACATTTTTTTCCATATTTTAATATGTTTGGATTGAACATAATTTTATTCATTTGCATTAGAATGGATTGAACAGTATTGTATTTAAAGATTTCCAGGCATCAATATTGATTTGATGGTCAAAAATATTTGTTAACTGACTAAACTAAGCATTGCCAATAAACTCCATTTGCAACCATCAAATTGTCAATTGATGCTAGCAAATCTTCAAATACAATACTGTTAACTCCGAAATATCACCCATTTCTAAATTGCTCACCACACTGAATCTAGTCTGTCATTATGTCCTGCCATAAAATTGTTGAGATGTACAGGTCCCAGTCAACAGTGTAAGGTATGGGTGTGAATGGCACCCTAGTTCCACCATGATTAAATGGGTCTTAGAAAAGCAGAAACCAAGCAGAGACGGATCCAGAATTTTGGAAAAGGGGGGCCACAATTTTTGTGGACCTCTTGATTCATCAATTTTCTCAATTTCTAATGAAGATTGAGACCAAATTTTTTATCCCAAACTTATCTTTTGTTTCAAAGGGTGGGGGGGGGTCGGGCCCTATGGATCCGCCCCTGCCGATATGTATAACTTACAATAACAATGAAGGAATCACCTGATATCTACATTTCCAAATGTTTGTTGGTAAACAAGTAATTCTGTTGCCATGAAAAACAATGTATGATAGGTTAACGTCCTTCTGGTATCTGTGGCACACTTGTATGACATGCATTCTTGTCATAGTATAAAGATAACATATTGTTATATCAATAAGTTACATAACCAGATAGGCAATGAATGCATTTTACACACTATCAATCACAAATATCAGGAAATCTTTTCATTTTCAGGCATGTAAATTAAAATCTAAAAGCCATGCTTTCCGATAAAATTTATTTTAAAAAATTTCATTCTTGGCTGCCTCAGTGTGACTTGCATTTACGCACTGCACATCTCACAAATCTTTATTATGTTCAGACAAGTAAAAGTAAATTAAAATCAAACAGCAGGTCTTTCAGAAAAATATATTTTGGGCTTTGCTGCATCAGAAGTTTAATCTCTGAGCAATTAATCTGACTAGTATTGGAACATCTGTATTGGAATATTTGTCTGATGTCTGTATCTGATTGACACTGGTCAGTAATAGCACTTTGATAGGTTTTTATCAGATAAACCACAATTCCAACAGATAGTAATTAAATTTTATCTTTTCCCATGAGGCTGCTGTATGTTAAAGGCTATCCATGCTATTTCAGAGATGCTGGGATAAGCAGCAATTGTTTTTATTTCCATTAATTTACATGAATTTTAACTTTGATAAGAATTTTTTGCTGTGTGTGGGGATGACAGTTGCTGACAGCTGTCTTATACCAGGTGTAAGCTCTATAGGTACAATCTTCCCTCTGATAAACCAGGTTAGAATTACCCACAGTTCTGAACAACTTTTTACCAGGGTCATATATGACGAAATAATTTCTAACTTAAGAATGTTACAGTGTTGGTTGTTAAATCATCGGTATTTAGTTATATCTTGGATATTGGAGCATCACTTGCTTATTTTAAACAAACATGATACAATAGAACACAGAACTTACAGCTCTATGGGTTTTTGTAGTATATTTCAAAACTGAACAATAGGAAAAATTTAGATATATATAAATTGCTTGTGACGCAAAAACAAGTACTAGTATCTGATAATAGCTTGTGGTGTTCTTATGTCAAGTATCTGTTTTGAAATGAGCTTACTATTGCTCTCTCTATGTTATTGTCCGTTTTTTTTTCCTTTGACCTCAACAAATGCAGATTAAATTATCCAGAAATCAGATGAAAGTAACTCAATGTCAGTGTAGTTATTATGCAATTTTCTCACAAACAAATTTCTATCAGATCACAAAAAACTCAAGTGCATATCTTATCAAAGATTTGTAATATTTTTTTAATGAACAGCATCAGTACAATAAAAACTAAACTTGCATTAAATGCATAAATATTACATGATAAGATATATCTAATACATATATCTTAAATATAATAAGGAAAAGGAAAGGTAGATTTTCAAGTGAAATTTGGCAATTTAATAAAATGATATATAAATTTCACTAAGTACATTAGTGCAGCAAAGATGTGCAGTAAAATTGATAACAAAGAAAGATGTAATAAAGATAACCTGGATTCCTCTGAAATAAACAAACCATCCTATAAAGGGATGATAAGGACGTTTGAGGGTAAAACAATCAATAAAAAAACTATTATGAAATTGATAAAACCTATTACTATGTGAGTGTACCCAAATTGGCAAGGGCTGACATTATCTAAAGTATTCTGCCAGACCTTTCTGTCAGTGAAGCAATATTCTGTCATCAGTTGATAGTTAGGTTGCTATCTCTAGTTTGAACAGATTTCACTCTCCATTTTGGTATAACTTTTTAATGACAAGTTTGAGCAATAAATTTGATTTCAAACACATTTTAAGGTCAATGGAACACCATTAACAGTAAATTAAGTTGAACACATTTAACTTGCAAGAACATTTAAAACTTTAACTTTTAAAAATATGAAACAGGTGGGGGGGCTGAACTTTTAAAGAGGTTCTTATGATTTTACTGGACACCTTTGGTTTTTACTGATCAAAAAAACAATTTGTTTTCAGCTTTTTTAAAAACAGAATTTGCTTGTAGAGATCCATTCTCAAATAAATATGAACTATTCTCAATGACCATGTTCCTATATAGATGCAACATTAATTTTGGACAGAAAGGTAGATTCTTTCAAATCAATTCCACTCACTGTTGAGACTGACTAAATTACTATCTTAGTTTTTTAATCAAATTGCCAATTTTCTGGATTAGCACAACTGATATAAACTTAAAAGGCTTTGTGGGCTGAGCCTGTATTATTCATCCGCCTGCCACATGGACATAGAGCTATACCTGTAAAGACTGGTATCTATAATTTTTAAAGGAATTTTAAAGTTTGTCCATTCAGGGTAAATTTAGATATCTTATCAAGAATTATATGTAGATGTTTCATGTTAGGCTTGTCTCATATTAGTATTAGAGAAATTATTCTTTTATTATCACTGAATCAAAAACTAGAATTTTCCACAGTTACCAATGGGACTAAATGAGTAAAGTTTACAAACAACATTCAGTTGATGCTGTATATCTTTGGCAGATGAACTTTATCGACAATTCAAATAAAAACGAGCTGTGTATTAGCAAATGGATTTGAAACTTACAGGAAAAAAGTCCTATCTATAGATACTTCATACCAAGTTTGGGTTCATCTGCACCTGATTGCTTTAGAGAATAAGATTTTAAACAATTTAACCACAAATAAAAAATAAGAAATACTTATGGTGGCCAAGTTATTGGACTGAGCAGGACAGGTATTACAAACTTTATGGAGGGCTATCCTATAGATGCTTTAGGTCAGGTTTCAGTTCATTTAACAAAATGGTTTCAGAGGAGATTAAAATAAAAAAGTTAACAGACATGAGACAGACACAAATTGATGTTAGGGCTTACATGGCTTTTGGCCAAGTGAGCTTATTATATGTAATTTGGCATTGACATTTGACCTAATATAACCAAATTGTGAATGAAGTCAAGATCTTCACAGGTGGTCACATTTTTACCTCAGTATTTTCCCCATACGATGTTTATACAAGATCTGATATCTGTTAACACAAACTCTGTCATGAAGCACCTGTATTACCTTTAAATAATCAAACACACCTTTGTTCTCAAATTAATCCACACGCACCTTTGTTTTAAAATTAATCATTATGTAAGGTTATTTTCTCTCTGCCTACTTGAGACAACTTTATAGCTGAATCAGTTTTTAACGCTACATTCCGCATTACAATGAGCCATACTCCGTAAACAAACATCTATTCATCAATTATTCTGAATATTGTATTTGTTTGGGTTTTTAAATTAAAAGATTTGAACAGAATAACTTAAATTGATCAGTTTGAGCTAGTGTTTGTTGACCATTATTTTGTTGTTGATGAAAACAAGGATTTCTCTAGAGGATTGTAAATACTGGTAGGTAGAGGAGTACATTTCTATTTTATTGTATTCTAGTGTAAGTAGCTTGTTTGATTAACTATAAAATACTTACTGCACTATGTGAAACAGCATTATTGGCATTCTAACCAGGTCAGATCAATAAGCCTAAAATTTAAATTTATTGATGATTAAACTTAGGTCAAGGACAAATTCTAAAAGATGATGCTGTGTTGCAATATTGATATTGGATCTTTTTATAACAACCCAAAGTGAAACACAAAAGTCTTTTTATTTACCAATACGATAGGATATGTGGTATATTTTTTTACAAAGGAGCTCTAGATACTCATGGAGTAATGCAAAGCAGGGGCCTCTCAAACCGATAAAATTTTGATGTCAATGAATACAGAAAATGCTGTGTTGTCCATAAATAAATTAAAGATATTTTTTGAAAATTGTAAATTAGGAATAGTAACATTTATTTTATTGTCAGTTCTCAAAGTAGCCAAACATTTGCAACAGCGCTATGTTCATTTGTCTACTTCTATACTCTGACAGTTCCAAAGCAGAATATCTCTGTTTAGAAGTCTGATCCCATCTTATACAAAGATTTGCTGTCATCTTTGTTAACTACCCTGATAATTCAATCATTTCAGTATTCTTCATATTTTTTATCCTACCAATGTTTGTCAACAAATCCCCAGTGGCAACACAAACAACAGATTTGTTTCTCATGCAATTTAATCAATGTTAGGCCAACTAAAACAACATCTGTTGTTTATGCAAATCATTGATTTAAATAAACCATAAGGACTAAGTTTTTTTAGACCTGAAAAGGACATGGTTACTGAGTTTTTAAAAGAGCATAATAATACTAGTTCTGAAGGGCACATCCAAATAACATAAGGGCAACATAAACATTAACATGCTATAATTTTACATTTATATAAATTACATAGAGGTATTTCAATAAGAAATGTTTGTGCTATGTAGGGGTGTTTAAAATCTGATTATATGTTAAATTGCTAAAATGAGCAAGTTGTGCTTAAAAGGAAATGGCATCAAGAAAAATTGGCATGGAATCTGATAAAAATTCATGGTGTTCATTCATGGTAAATATGCTTTGTAGAGAGACTAAAGGATAGCTGAAAACAGCATCCTTTCTAAGACATGGCTTACATAAAAATTTGTATTCTTTCAGATATAATACAAGTTTCTATTACATTTTCTGCAGGTTGTGACCTTGAAAAACAAATATTTTTACTAAATATACAAATATAATATGCTTGTAGAACAAGTATTTTTACCAAATAAACATTTTTGTCTAATTTTCAGCAATAAAACTTATGAACCCTTTCTCAATCTTAATCATCATATGTACCACCTGGTTGGATAGAGTGTTAGATACCCAAATCTTGTGGATTTACATGTTTCAGTGAAAAATTCAACTTGTAAACTCAAACAATCAGCTATACTTGAACCTTTCCAAGTCTTGATTAACAAATGAACTGCTAGTATTATAATCAAACCATATTTTATATCTGTCAAGAACAACTCAACAGACAAAAGGACCATATCAACACGTCTCAATGCAAAAAACTATGGTCCGTCATAGTTAGATCATTTAAAATACTTGTCCGCTTCATTCACAGTCTTTTTGAGTTGTGTGATTATATTGGAGTTAACCCGAAATATTTATCTTTAAATCAGAAGGCATGGGAAAATTGTTAACAATGCCAATATTAGTCGTCTTTTTTATCCTTTTTCAAACTGTGACTGAATCGTGATTTATGTTTTGTTACTTTGGTCTTATTAAAATAATCCCCTAAGCAATGATAAAAACAAAACATTCAAGATGATAATAAAATAAATATACATTTAAATGTACTCTTACTCTACAACGACAACTTTATTAGGCAATATTTGCTCACTTCAAAAGAAAGATGAAATGATATTACTGGGAAAGCTGAAACAAATAATAAATTTAGTGTTTTTGGCAGGGACTTCTGTTCACCTTTTGTCCTTAATGAATTAACATAAAAAGACAATGGTATTAAGTCTGTTTTCTGAATTCATTTACATTGTAATGGTGATACCAATATGAGATGGGTATTCATTTTATTCTTGTCAGTTTTTTACTGACACTGTTTAACTTTTAAGACAATTGATATGTATTAAATAAACCCCAGGGAGACAATGATCATCTATCATCAGCTAACCCATTCATACATACCTAATAACTACTAGGGGTCTGGCATCTTGAAATGAAAATACCAAAGAAATCTGTATTTCTTGACTACTCACCAGTGTTAAAGAAGGGTTGTAAAAGTTAAAATATGATTTTGAAACATTTTTGGTGTAGATTTATTTATCTTTTTTAATTTTCTTGAATCTACCCATGAACAACCAAATTTACAACCATAATTATGGTATCCTTATCATTCTAATAACATATTATATTTTCCAAAAAGATAGTTTCACCATGTAAATCTAAGCAGATTATATGATTTCAGTTCTCACATTATGGTTACACCTCAAGTATAGATTGTTACAGATCTAAGAATGAAAGTGATAATAAACCATGAAAACTCATTATATGATATTTTATACTGATAGTAGTATTACCTTACAGGTATATTTTACAGGTAAGAGTTTATCAACAGACTGATTGGTGAATCACTTAATTTTTATATCAATATTTAAGTCTTCAACTTTTCCCACGGTCTCTCAAGTGACTTCATGAGTTATGTTGCAAGGTCAAAGTTGACTGAAATTCACGCAATTCAATAAGACAACTGTGTATGTTTTTCCGCCAGGTAAATTAATTATGTTTCATTTAAAACAAATGAGGAATTATATTTTATGACAGCATAGTATACATTGGAACTATAATGGAACAATCTATTTAATACTAATTTAATTGGATTAAACTGGACAGCAAGCTGCTAGTTATCAAAGGTAATTTTAAATTTTTTTCTACTATGACCATAGCAATTTATTATAAAATATTTAATATTAATTCATGAAGTACCAAATTTAGTAAATATTTATGAAGAGTCTTAAATTTGACAAAAGAATATATAAAACTTGTATTAAGGAGGGTTTTTTATAACAACTAATTCATTATTCAAACAAATGGTTTATAATATACATATTATACTGAGGAATGGAAATGTTGTCTGTAATTTTATGACAAATATTTTAATTATTTTAACCTGACTACATCCAACACTAAGAAATCTTTTTTAATAAGGAAGGAAAAAGCTGGATGTTTTATCTTATGAATAAACAAAACTTCCCTTAATAAAGTTTATATTTTCCAACCAGAAAAAAATATCCCTTGGCACATCAATATCTGTTACAAATGTGAACAGGCTTATTTAATATGACCAACTTAACGTTAAGTTCAACATAGAGAAAATGTACATGGGAAACAGATTTCCCAGCTCCAGCAAACAAGAAGTAGACATATGACGGACCTGAAAAGGGGAGACACAGTACAACTCACCCTGATAATGTTTCAGACCTAATATCAAATAAATCCAACACACACAAGCAGAAACATCTTTGAAGAATATTTTACAGCATGGGAATTCAATCAATGTCTTTGCAAAAAGGAAGAAGACATGTTGGACCTTAAAAGTTGAGACACTGTACAACTCTCCCTGATAATGCTACGGACCAAATATCAAATCAATCCAACATACTTAATCCAAGAAATCTTGAAAAAAAAATTGATGGAGGTTCAGACATACGTATGGACAGGGGTAAAACTTAAATGCCCCTGTTCTATTGATCCGTTAGGAAATAAGCATGAAATGTACTGACCTTAACCATGTACAAAACCTAATCATATAGCAGTATGGTAGAGACCACCTCATACATCTAAATAAATTAGTTTGAGAATATCGTAAATTCTTAACATGTGTATGGTTACCTTTGACCAAATATAGCCAGATAGAAAAATCTAACATCTTCCATTATTCCCAATTCCTTCCGTCTTTAATGCAAATAATATAAAAAAGGAAAACAACAGAATATTAATATAGAACAGGATTATCTCCATCCTTTCTCTCAACCAACTTTGTTTAATAATTCTCTTTCATCTCAACACACATTTTTAAGGGACTTCTGCGTCATTTACCTCATACTTACATTTTCCCTTTAATGTATGATTTTGTAAGGATTTCTCTTATCTTTATCTCACCATACTTTTAGTTTTTTAGGATTTCTCCTAACAATATCTCACCAGATTTTCTGCTTTTTGGAAGATTTTCTTACCTTATCTTACCATCTCATCTCATCTCATCAAACTAAATGGATTTCTCCTACCTTTACCCAACCAAACTTTTATTTCAATGCTTTCTCCTAACTTTGTCTTACTTGATGTCTTTTTTAAGATTTTCTAGATTTCACCTAGCTTTATCTCAACATATGTTTGTGTAAAAGATTTCCCCTACCATTTATCTTCATAGTGACTTTTTCAAAAAATTTCCTACATTCACCTCACCAGACATTTTGGTTCTAGGATTTGTCCTACCTTTATCCCAAAAGACTTTTGGTTTTAAGATTTCTCCTACTTTCATCCAAACATGCCTTTTGATTGAGCTTTTATCCCTCTATATAAACTATTGTTTTTAGTATTTCTCTTGCCTTTATCTCACACTACTTCTTGCTTTTAGAATGTTTCTGTACCTTATCTCACCAGCCTTTTTGTATTTCTAAGTACAATACAATTAGCAAAAGTGACAGATTCAGAATTAACAATGCAATTTAACGGAGTTATACATCATAAAATATGTTATAAAATAGTAAAAAAAATTAATCATCCCAGTTTATTAATAAACATGGATTGTCCAGCCATTTCAATGTGTGTGATAAGACCCAAGAAACCAAAAACCATACATACTTCTTTATACAGAATTTTACCACAGATATCTTTAAATTTTGTTGAAATTTTGTTATTTAACACACATAGATGTCAGCAATGTCAAGGAATTACCTATACATCTTTGGAGTAAACTGTCACTGAGCAGAGAACACCAAACATCAAGTGGACATCCAACACTTATATGGGAAATTTTCAAATTTTTACTGGATTTTTAAAAGTGATGCTTAGTATTTTGCATAAATCATAATTTGTTCTAAGTTTTCTTGAATGCTTTGCAATCAATGAAAAAGGGAGATAACTCTCTACTCTGTGACTTATTTGGTTCACATACATATTTCTAAATTACATGAGCATTCCCAGAAAATTTTTATATTTCTTTTGGTTTCTACAATCATCACTATAAAACAGTATTATAGTGTTTTTGCTACAATGTTCAGTGCTATAAATTCTGCTTGACTGTGTTGACTAGAGCTTTAATTAAATGCTTCAAATAGGTTAATATAGAGAAACAGAAATAAATTTTGTGAAAAAAATCAGAGGATATCAAGAATCCTCTTATTCCAATTAACAACATACAGCTTTTAAAATGTTAAAGTTCTGAATGAAAGAAGTCATTTTCCTTTTTCTGTAAAAATAATGTTGTTACTTTTTGGATAAAACCTAAGAATTCCCAAGAAATGAATCTTCAAGCCTTCTCCACAGTAAGGGAATTCGAACCGACTATTCTGGACTTCTCAAAAGATATCAATAATAAGAAACCAATAAACATAATATGATAATACACTTAATACCTAATGAGCCATCCAATGATCAGTTGTTTCAGAACCCTGTCGGATCAAGTAGCAGTCACCAGGTAAATCCATTCTACCTGACTGCACACTGGAAAACCTATTCCTCCATTGATTTCTCCATGGCCTTTTTTCTCTCTTGTGGTCTAAACGGTTTAATAGCAATTCAACATAACTTGTTCAAAAATCAATTGATAAGAATGGACAAACAGTTAAAAGCAAACAGATAATGGCCAAATACCCTTCTGTTGAAATATTTAGTTCCAAAATAAACACATCAAAATGAATCAATAAACAATAAACATCAAAGAATAAAATAATACAATTTTACCATGAATAAATAATGTAAACTAACAAAAGTAAGTTGCCACTAAGATCAGATCAATTTATAAACATTTAAATGATGCATAAAATTAAGTACAAATCTATTGGCTTTCATAAGGTTGTTGCAGCACAGTCAACTAGAAATGTCACACAAAACTTAACAGCATTAGGTAAAAAATAAAGCTTGATTTGACTGATTTAGGTCATTGATCTACCAAAAATGACATGGCACTGAGGTTTAATTAAAGTGATTTTTATACTGTATAATATGTGCATAGAGAAATAATATTGACTAAGCTTAGGGATGTAAGGTGCCTGTTTTGTTGTAGAACAATAACTCTTACTGTTACCTACTTTTTCCAGCTGTTAATTGGGTTAACAAAGTTGTCTTTATTGTAGAGCAGAAACTCATACTGTAACCTACTTTTCTAACCATTTATTGGGTCAACAAAGTTACTATATGTATCTTATTTTTGTCTTTATTGTAGAACAGAAAATGGTTTTAATGGGTTAACGAAGTTAATATCTTACTTTTGTCTTATTTTAGAGCAGAAACTCTAACTGTAACCTACTTTTCAAACCTTTAATTGGGTTAACAAAGTAATCATCGTATTTTTGGTCTGATTAAAAAGCAGAAATTCATTCTGTTACCTACTTTTCAAACCATTTATTGGGTTAACAAAGATAATATCTTACTTTAATATCCAGTAAATCTCAGGATGCTGACAATAACAATCAGCTAATTTACATGTTATAGGAAAAATAAAGGTGCAATAAGGCTACATTTATGTCCCAAAAGTCTGCCCTAGTTTCAAAGTGCTCTAAGTGTAGTAATCCGTGGTTAAAATGAAAGTTTTCTACACTGCGATCTTATGGCTAAAACTTGTACAATTTTATCATTTTCCTTAATTTTGTTAAAAAAAGCGCCATTTTGGACAATTTCAGTACAGAAAGTAGAGAGCATATTTATGTGCAAAAAAATATTTCTATATCTTTTATATAATCCAAAAATAAAAAATATAAATATATCAATTTGAAGACTGAACATGGATGGTCTGCATTTTCTGGACCAAAAAGTGGTAGTTTAGGATTACAGATTCATGGCTTGGGACAGGCACATAAATTACGTGGAAGAGTTAAACATGTTGTAAGTACTCAACCATCCCTCTAACCTGGGAGAGTGGTGTAACAGAACAATATTAAAACCTAATAAAATTTAAAAGTATCAAAACCATGTAGGTCAAAAAATTAACAATATATTAATTGAAGCCATCATTTGAATGAAATAGTTTTTTAAACTTTTGGGAAGTATGGCTTTAAAGTAGATCAGACTCTTATTCATTATGTACTTTATTAGTAATAACTGTGCCTTCTCATCCAAACAATGTAACATCCAAAGGGTGAAAAGTTTAATCAGGTATAAGATTTTATCACATAATAGATCCTGGTTCAGTAGTGTTACAATACAAAATATAAAAACATGTTTGAGTTATTGTGTAACAAAAAATCTTTTAAGAGGAGGGGGGTTAAAATTATGGAAGGAAATATTTTCTGTTTCCATTACAAAACATTCAAAACCAGAGTCCAGTATAGCTCACCAGTAAATGACCCCATGTTAGTCCTTATAAGCACTGATGTTTGCCAGGAAGGAATGGTAAACAATGGTTTCGTAGAGGATCATCCAAGGACATTTCCACTGGGGTTTAATTAGAAGATTTTTAAGTGAATTCTCATAGGGTCCTTTCTTAAGCTCTGTTATGGCTGCCTTTCTAGTCCAGTAATTTCAAAGACTGACATTAAAGACTTCGTATGCACTACAGTGACCTCATATGTAAGTTGGCTAGGTACTAAAGAAGAGTGTTCTTTATATTTTGTCATCATGAGATGACTATTGACTATATTTACCTGCCTTGCTGGAAACATCAATCATTCTCTGATATCTTCAGAAAACAAATCTGATTAATTCTGTCCATCAACAGCAGAGTTCAGGCTCTTATGACAATCTCTATTAATCAGTTATAATACCTTTGTCAATCTGAAATCACAAGACAAAATATTTTCAATCATTTAAACATGATTATGCTGCTTACAAGCAAATACTGTCATCGTGCCTTGGGCATTATAAAAGATTGATATTATAGCCTCTTTAATAATACAATGGAGATTATAAACTGGTTGGATATAGTTGATAAATAATTCGTTCAGTTGTGAAAATTGCATCTTTGAATGCAACTGCTATCATGCGTAACCAAGGAAATCACAAATAACATTTCAAAACTCTCCATACAGGGGGTGTTTCAGATGGACTATTTTACTGGAAATCAATCTTGTCATGCATAGTTTTGGAATTCATTGCCAGACTAGCTGGTATAGTGTTCTCATTTGTAGAATTCAGGAGTATTGAAAATGCTTACTTTAGTGATTTGAAATCTAAGATATTCCTATATTTTGCTGATATCTGTTGTTGTTTTTACAGCATGCAGCATTGCCTTTTTTTACATTTACAAAGGCCATTCTCATGCATTTTTTTCATTTTGTTCACCCAACTTAAACTTCAGTTTTATGTTTTATCCTTGTGTGATTTAAAGCCAAAGTTGAAAATGTATGGGAGACACTCAAGCTCATGAATATGTAAGTTAAGTGTAGATCATATATCACTTAATTAAGTATAAGAAGTCAAATGTGTTTTATCAGAATATGGAAGACATAACAATGTCCACCTCAGTGTAAACATTTAATTGTTGTCTAAATTTAGTGGAACATTAATTAGACAGCTCTAAATGGGGCATTACCGTATGCAAAAAGGGTGCTAATCTTTTTCAATTTCCCAAAGTGCAGGAAGCTGTGACTATTTCTTAAATGTTTCCTGACAAATTATTCTTTTCTTTAAAGTGTTCATCAGTGTCAAGGTAACTTTCAAGTTCAACAAAAATTTATTCAAGTCATACTATTGACCACATCGATTGAGCACCACTGTGACAAAAATTCCTGAAATATCAGGTCATTGTTTTTATAAACAAAGACTCCAATCAACAGACTTTGGACAAACAATCCCATTTACCCACTTGGTCTTGCACATATCTTGTGAAGAGGGAAGTTTAAACTTTTAATTCCATTTAATGGAGATTTATTTTATCTCAAATTATACAAAGTAATGGGTGGGAAACTGAGGAAATAAGGACACCTTTCAAAATTTATTGCCATTTAAATTTCAATTTGTGCATCTTTTGTTAATGATTAAACTACCTGAGAAATCTATCAGGTAAAATAACTGCAGACATACATTTATTGATATGAATCCTTATATTCATAAGAGTAATTTTTATCAATTAAAAATATAACATTGTTTTCCTTTTCACTATTCCATGGCCTTGAATTCCTAGGGTCACTGGATAAAAACATTAATAATTCATGTCCAGACTAACAACATAAACTATCACTACACTACACACAAGTGAAATCCAGCATTATCTGGAATAGAATATCACCCAAGATCATATTCCACCATTTCAAAATCAACTGAAATTTCAAACCTGTATCATCAAAGTATGTTAGAAGAAACTAACCTTGGAATCCATATCTCTGAATGACTTCAAACTCACTTATATTGATGAATCAAAATACAAATTTCATATCCAATTTATTTCTTTATGGTTTTAGACACACACTTGCATATATTTGATAGTAGACAAATTAACCTCTACAAGTCAAGTCAGAAATAAACTCACTTCTGCTTGACAATATGCTACACTGATCTCTACAAATCGGACAGTAACTTGCATGTATTACCGGTACTTGACAATATGCTATACTGAGTTATAAAGTCACACAGAAACTTGCATGTATTACCGATACTTGGCAATATGCTAAACTGAACTTCAGAAGCCATACCAAGCAGAAGAATTCACTAATTTATACAAGATGGGTACCATCTCACTGGGCCACACGGATAAGTCAGACAGAAGCTAAAATTGACTATAGCTTGAATTATCCTGATTGGAGGCTATATCTATATGTACAAGTCATGTAGGCAACAAACCCTTGTGTACAAGATGGACTAACAAATCAGTATAAGATTCACATTATCTTGGTGGTAAGCTACACTGATTATCCTCAACTGACATTCCTGTTTCTTCCACTGGCTCTTACCTTATTATTACTTCAGTCAAAAAGTGAATTTAACAATTATAAGCAAATTGTTTAATGGAGTACTGTCCCTTTATTAGTACTTCAACACAGTTTACCTGTTCAGAACTGATGTATTTTATTGTATTCTGGTATTCTAATGAGATAGTAAGGGTTAAATGCTGCTGCTGATGTTCATGCTGACAATTTATTGCCAATCTCATTAGGTCTCACTAATTTATTTACAGACGTTTTTTTCTTTTGCAGATGAAGAAAATGCTTAACAGCACCAGAAAGTAAGTTAATTTTTTCTTAGAATTTTCTTCTTAACAATATTTTTTTCATTCATGCATGGTGCTAGTTTTTCAACAATCTCCATAAAATTTCTTATGAATTGTCAACAGAGGTGCTTCGCAAGCGCAGCATGATACGACCGAAGCACGTTGAAATGTGAAAGGTGAACAAAAGATCCTTTGGGTAAGTGTGGACACAGTATTTTGCTGGACACAACAATGTGTTTGACACAGTATTGTGCTGGACACAGTAAAGTGCTGGACACACCATAATATGACAATATAAGTGATCATT
>JARWCS010000004.1:3228604-3238929 GCA_034783895.1 Geukensia demissa
TGCATATTTTCACAAGCTGTTATTGTGTATTGATGTGTCCAAATTTTTTTTCTAATTCCACACCAATACAACCAAATCTGGCTGGCCTGCTACCAATAACTAAGAAAGTGCTTAAAAGTAAACAAGTTATTGGGAACTTTTTATTTTTGAACACTAAATAGGAAGCATAGATATGAACAAAAGCATTCTTTTAATGCTTTATTTGCTGTTGTTGTACCAAATACAATTCTTTGATATCTATAAACTTGTTGTTATAATAGGACTGAGTGGAACCTAAAACCCATCTGATTACTATGTAAACTATCAATAAAATCATTCAATTTTCTACCTGCCTTTATAATTACAAGGGCAAACATCTCCAGACCAAATAATTAGTCAGAAATTGACCACAATAATGGTCATAATAGGAATACATTAGTCTGCAATTACATTTAATTGATTAATCGAAAAATGAAAAATGAAATAATCTTTCTGACAAATGAGACAGAAAATAGGTTTGTAGTACTGGCATTGTGAATTGAAGTGTTTTAATAAGTAATCAATAAAGGTCAAAGCAGAACACAATTTCTTCTACAGTTGGGAGTGTTGGAACTATCTTCAACTTCCTAGCAGATTATGAATAGTGTAAGTTGTAAAAATTCTTCGGTCAACAAAAAAGGTTAAATAATATAATTTTTGTAAATAATATCAAATATTGACTGGACTTGATTGTAAATAATATCACATATTGACTGGACTTGATCCAAGAATGTCCATGCAATGTGTTCAAGCTAGCATCAACATTTAGGGTAGTTTAAGAGAAAGGAACATTACTTTTTTGTGGGAAAGGGGGGTGGCTTATTTGAATCAAACTAGATTTACATTCAATCTGTATTTTAGCATGCATTTATCTTTTGAATGTTAAATTTGGTATTGTTCAAGGGAAAGTTATCCTGAATGGGCAAGGCAGGTAAAGGAAATGTAAATGTGCATATATGGGGAAAAGGTGGGGGGTAAATGTTTTAAGTCAACAACAACTCCCAACTTGATTATGAAATACTTGTGTATGAAGATATTAAGAAAACAAAGATTTGAGTACCACAAATCAATTTCTTTCTGTGCTACATTTCCTGGTATCAAATATTTATATACCTTTGAAACATTAACGGTGCCAATAACTGTATTGATATTGCTCAGTTCTGCACCAAGTTGTCTTATAAAAACATTTGTGCCAAAATACACTATAGAAGCAAGGGAATGTTTAAGTGTGATGTTCACTGCTATAAGAGTGACAAAATTGACATAATAACAAACTTGCCAAAAGTTTATGCGACATAATAAGGACAACAACCTGCGTCTTCCTCAACAAAATCCTTCATCAAATTATCACCTTCATTTCATACTGCAGACTGTTGTTCAAAAATCAATACTGCTACAAAACCTGGCTGAGGCTACATAGTGTTTTGGAGAATTTAAAGTCATGCATACTAAACAAGTCTGATCAAAGTACAGATATTGTTTTAGGAGACATAGGGGACACTAAATAAGTTGTAATTTACTCATCTGATTATAATAAGCATTATTGAATTTTCTATGTGGAAACCTTTAATTGATTACCATACCTGGGAAAACATTTCAGTCAGGTGTTGTAATTAAAAGTGGAAGCCGGCACAAAGGTGGTGTTACCACATCAATATATTATAGTGTGGATAAAACCAATCATGTTGGACTTCACTTGACATGGCAAGGTTAGTAAAGTTCTTTCTTCAGTTATAGCTCTGTGAAGGGTTCATTTGAAATCTTTATAAGATCAACCTCTAAGCTTTAAATAGATCATAGCATCAATCTAAAGATGCTGTATTTTTTCAAAAAATATCATGTGGCATGCCCCTGCAGGGTTCTAAACAAATCAATATCATCACATAACATATGTTTATTCAAGATAATTTTCTATTCTGTGTGATCTATATAATCAGAATGAAAAAATTTTCCATTAATGCATTTTATCCTTAGTCAAATTTTTCCAAATTACTTCGAGATTTCAGTAATATGTTATGATTTTCATGCTTCATTCTCATGTTTCTATAGAGTCATGATAGTACAATGTACTACACAATACCATCTTTAAGTACAAGTGAACCATTTTTTTTACGATATGCAGTAGATTTTATTTTCACATTTGTTGGTAAACATCAGCTTGGAACTGAAGTCAATAAACTCATGCCATCAATTGATTGCAATGCTAAGTGCATGTAAATAACACTTGATAATCAACATCTATGTGATATACTGCCAATTAGATGAGGGAAATCTAGTTAGATCTAATACCAGTTTTATTGCCTTACATGTATTATTCACATCGTTCAACTTGGTCAGTTTTTCACAGATTCATTATCAGAGTAATAAACTTCCATGTAGAGAATGCTGTTTCTAATACAAGTCCCATTAATCTAAAGAATCTTCTCTCCTGAAACATATCAATAATATCTTTTTAAATTAAAATGAATGGAGTTGCTTAAATACAGTAGAACCATGCTTAAATATGACCAATGAATGGGATTTCCATGACATTAGCATTGGCAATCAAACTTTATATACCACTGATGTTAAATCAATTTGGATTCATAGTTTCCTCCATATTCTTAAATTATTTCATAAATATCATCTAATTTAAACATTGTACTGCCAAACCACTATTCTATGGAATTATTAAATAACGTAGTTTTATCGGGCAGCAGGGGAGGGGTGGAGGAATGAGGATTTTGGGGTTAGAGCGGTTGTTATAAAATCAAGATTTTTTAATATTTTTTTTATTTGGGAGGGGGCATGTGGCATAGGCCATGTTGACCCTATTACGAACATGTGTCTGTATTTCATTGTGACCTTTAGAAGTGAATTTAGAGACTTATCTCTTACCTCTGAGGTATGCTTAATTTTAAATTAACAAAATGATTTTTAATTCTAATTGCATTAAAAGGGCAGAAAATACTGTGCTTAACCAATAATGCTAAGAATTCTCATATAAAGTAATTACTACTAAAAGATCTATTAATTGCAGATATATATATGGACGCAATAAAATGTAACTACTCAAAATATTTAGTAAGTCAATTCTAATTGCCCTGCTTTATTCATTTGTCTTCCTACTATGAGATCTCTTGTGTGCTAGCTATATACATATAAGTTATTCTAAGCTGTCAACGTAGTTATGTGTCATAGTTTGTTTACTGTACTGTATTGTAACATTTGGCCATAAATATTGAAATGACAAGTAATGATATATTTTTATGATTGATACCATATTATTGAGATCAATTTTTTTCCATTGGGGTCAGTAGCAGGTTGTATTAAGGTGTGTAAAATAAATGTCAGTAGAACTAAGATGGATCTAGTGGCATTTAAAAAACACTTCAATGATTTGCAAAACCATCGGGTCCAACAGATGGCTAAACTTGACAAAATGTTCTGAGTATTTCTCATACCAGCAAGTATCATTTATCATATCTAATACTCCATCTTCATACCAGTGTCAACCTCAGTATGCCAACTGTCAAAGATGCATCTATTTTTTTTTTACAGAATTCCTGCTTCAAAATATGTTTTAAATGATTTGATTGCATTGTTTATACATAAAATAAACAAGACAAATGTGAAATAGAAAAAAAGGATATGGTGTAAATCACTGATAAAGCTTAAAAACACAATACAAAATCTCACTGTTTGGATTCAGAATAACTAAAATTTCCATGTTGCAAAAATATATATGAATTAGTCTTGTAATCTCTTACAATACTTGTGAATTCTCTGTTCTGCAATACTGTCATAGCAACCAGGCTTAACTTCAGGAATGTGATGTTCTTTTTTGCACTATTTTGTTTGTTGTTCAATATATTTGGTCTACAATTTATTACCTTGATAACTATACCCTTTGGACAAAACTTTGTTTGGTTTAGAATGATTTTCTGTTTATACAAGTTCTAATAAAGACCAGATCAAACCTATAAAATTTACCATATGGTTAGTGATTATGCTGTTTTGGTTAATGCTGAGGTTTGGTCAAGAAGATGTGTTAAATTAAGATGGATTTCCACTTTTTCAGGGTTTAATAAAATAGAATTTAGCAGTTTTTTTCTTAACTGTATATTTTTATAATATTTCTGTATCAAAAGAAGGGGTATGGGTGGTCTAGTAGTTGCCCAGGTAGTTGATACAACCTTACCTGTTTATATCACTGTTGCTTACTACTAAGTAAATCCTCTCTTGCTTTGCACTTTATAAAAAGAGTGCAGCCAATGCAACACATATGATAGTGATCTCAGTTACCCCCCAAAGATCAGTGTGTGATTTTAAGTTACCAGCCAAAGATCAGTGAGGGATTTTAAGTTACCAGCCAAAGATTGGTGAGGGATTTGAAGTTACCAGCCAAAGATCGGTGAGGGATTTTAAGTTACCAGCCAAAGAACAGTAAGGGATTTTAAGTTACCAGCCAAAAACCAGTGTGGGATTTTAATTTACCAACCAAAGCTCAGTGAGGGATTTTAAATTACCAGCCAATGTTTGGTGAGGAAGTTTAAGTTACCAGCCAAAGATCAGTTAGAAATTTTAAGTTACCATCCAAAGTTGAGCGAGGAATTTTAAGTTTCCAGGCAAAGTTTAGTAAGGAATTTTATTAACCAGCTGAAGATCAGTGAGGGATTTTAGTTACATGCCAAAGATCAGCGAGGGATTTTTTAAGTTTCCAGTCAAAGATCAGTAATTAAATTCTTTCCCAGCACTCTGCCCTCAGCCACCAGTAATACAGACCTCTATAATATAGCTAATATCTCATTTACACAAACAAGTATATCATCTAGATATGTTTTAAATATACAGTGTTTTGTAGATATTTCTTGCAATATGTAAATTTATCTTTAAAACACTATACATTAATTTACCTTGCATAAGTGAAATATAAAAATTTGGTCATGATTTCCAGGGCTTGCCCGAGGGAAACAGTGAAAAAAAAATTCACATTTCACTTGACTTATGCAAGGGAAATAATGATTTATTCCACTTTGCCTAATTTCTGACATGAATAAATGGGAATTTTCATGTTTCCCTTAACAAAGATTAAACCATCAATAAATATTGGAAATATGATGACTCAGTTCAGCACAGCATAAGATTTTTTTTTTGTAATTTACTCCTAAAATAATTCAGTCAAGGATTCCACTACCATAAATTAGTGAAAACATATACATAATTCTTCATTAATATAAATTTTATAAAGTTCAGCTGTAACTACAAAAAATTTATTAAAAAATTTGCTATCACACCCAACCTTATATGGGAATGTTGTAAATAAAGCTTAAAAATTTAAACATAACCCATTAGGAGTTATTAGTTGCTTGAATAAACTTATCCATGAAGGTTATCTTTATAACATGATTTTGAGATCTCTGAATATTGTGTTCTTTGGAATAATCAATGACTCTCAATGATTTAAATCAAAACCAAATTTAGTAAATATTTTTGTTACATTTTTGTCCCACCTTTTTGTCGATATGTTTCATTTAAGCATTTGCACACTAGCTTGTTTTCTTTTGCTATTGATGATATTTTTACACTAAATCCATTTGGATGTGTTTTGATTGATGTTTCAGCTTAAAGGAACAAGGTATCTGATCAATTGTGTTTGGATTTTGGACAACCTGTCAGAAACAATAGCAAGAATTTTTGACATATTTGTTATTGTCTGTGCACTGTTTAGCAACTTCAAAAGTTAAATCTGATGCAATGGACAGAAATCAGAAATGCAACTGAATTCTGGGAACGTCATTGTTCTGGTTGATTTTCATTGGTCAAGATGTCATTTACTAGGATGCTTACAGTGCACAATGATTTTTACAAGGACAGATGTTGAATTTCTAAATCGGTTCATTGGTTTTTAAGGTTTGCTTTTATGTCATTGTGTCACACCACTGTCCCAGGTAAGGGGGAGGGTTGAATACTCATAAACATGTTTAACCCTGCAACCTTCTTAATGTGTCTGTCCTGAGCCAGGGACCTGCAGCTTAGTGAATGGCATTGTTTTATGGCTAATTGTTGCTTGTTTACATTGTATACTTAATTGTTTTCTGACAATTGTTACATTTGAATATTATAACAATTTATTTTGGAGCCTTTTACAGTTTGCCTTAGTGTGTAGATATTTGTCCATCATTGAAGGAATTAAGTTAACCTAAAGATGTTTGTTATTTTTATGTTTTGGATAGTCATATCATAGAGAATCACACCAGATCACCTATTTCAAAATGGATGTTGTACCCTGCAATAACCTATTCAACATTTAAAACCCCTTTTGAATTAACCATCTGTCAACATCATACATGCAGCATGAGAATAAAATCACTTAGATAATAAATTTCACAGTTAACAAAATATAATCAATTTGTCACCAAGATTTGAACAGGTAGTTGCTAGTCCCAAATTCTGTAAAATGCTTCAACGGGTAACAAATAAAACCGAATTTGATAATTTAATTGTCTGAGAAAAAATATTCTCCCTCTAGCTAATGTGATAAAAATGAAAAAACCTCAGGGTACATCTTTTGACTCTAACAATAGACTAAGAAAGTTATTTAAAACATGAATATTTTTTTTGATATATTCAAGCGTGGGAAACAAAATAATATGTACAAAATATGGAAATATTACATATTCGCTTTCATTATTAGGCAATAAAGAAAATAAAGTTTTACTATCACATCTACAAAATAAAATATCATTTTTGAGATGTTAAAGCTTAATAGGTGATTTCATGGTACTTTATACTATAGAATATAACTAAATGAAGTGAGAAAACTGCAGGACAAATTGAAGTCATCCTCTTACCATATCCCCCATTAACAGAATTTTGTCTGACTTATAAATTCAAGTTTTCCTTTTAAATATAATTTGAAAAAATCACCTTCCATGAAAACTATGTTAAAAGGTTAATTCTTACACCAGTGAAATTGAGCAATCCATTAAATAACTTTCACTTTTAAAAAAATATAATTTGAATTTGATGAATTTTCCCAGGGTACAATAATACTGCTCCTGTTACAAATCTAAACATTAAATTTTGTCATTTAAATTTCTTTTTACAAAACTATCCCTTTGAGATTATAATTTGAAAAAGTGATCTGCTAATCCACTCAAAAAGTAAATCAGTTGAATAATTGCTTATTTCACACTGAAGCCCAGTAAATCTCTTTAACAGGAACCCATTGTGTGAATAACATCTTGACTTTTTTTCTGTAATGTAAATTTGAAGAACTGAAGACTTCAAATCTACAACATTAACTGAAAAAAATTGAAAAGCAATATATAAGAAGATTAGAATATTTAAAGGTACCTTAGGTGACATGTCAATGTATCTTGTGTGAACATGTGAGCTTTTAATACACCTCTTAACTGACTTCACAAGTATTTATCAGATCCTGCATTTTAGTGAACAATAATGCTTTGTTGCAGACCTGATTTTTTTTTAAATATGAGTTTCATAAAATGGAATTCAGGTGTCTTGTACACTTGTATTTTAATCAAACATTACACCGAATGGTAAATGATTAGTAAATTGTCTTGTCAGCAAAGTCCTATTGTCATACACCAAAAATGTTTAATACTCTTTTATACTTCAAAACGAAGATTCCTGCTGTTTTCAACATGAGATTGACTTCCTCTGAAAAAAAGCTTGTTTTTGCATTTTTCACCTAATATTCTAAGACAAAAACTACTAGTAGTTCTGTCAAAAATCCCCATATTTTGATGATTCTCCTTACGTTTTTGGCTCAGATATATATGTAGTCCACCAACATAGACCAACACAATATGATAATGGATGTATGAATTCTTTACATTAGTTATCGACTAGTAAAAAAACTCTGATGGTAAATTTTAAAATTTACTGAAATATGCAGTTTTTCTTTAATTTTAAACAAATTTCAGTATGATGTCAGTATAAACATGTTGTGAAATGTTTACAACATGTTGGGCCATTTTTCAGAATCACACAATTTTTTTTGTCAAATGGATGCTTATCATACATTGTCCATTACCCCAAGATGTGATCTTAATAATATAGTTGTATTAACAACTAGTACTAAGGAAATGCAATGTTTAAACAACTGTTCCCAACTTCTTACAAAAACATGTTTTTTTTCCAAAAACTAATTTGTACATCAGTTTAACATCCCCATGAATTATGAGGTTTAAATGGCATTACAAAGCAAAAAACAAGATATGTTTCATCTAAAATTTCAAGTAAAAAACTGTTTTGAAAATTTAAATAAATGTGAACAAAGATAAATTTTGTCATAATTATCCAGTTAACGGTAACTCATCTAGCCATGTGCCTCCAATTAATTAACTTATTCTGTAGGTAAACAAATATGAATCAAAAGCTCATTAATTTTAGTTTGAGTTATATGATAAGCAATGCTAAATATAATTTATTTGTCTAAAATACAATTAAGAAACTGACTATTGATAGTTACAATAACTGATCAGAATCTGTAAGTAGGTTATCAGACTTCATTGTTTCTTGGCCAGTCAAAGCCAGGAAATCTGACACAACCATTTTAATGCATCACTAGCGGATTATTTAAAGTTTTCAGCTCTACTGCAGACTATTGTTACTAACCTTACATACAATGATACAATTTGATCACCAGACAAAAGCACATGGATTGGTCTTTTAAGCATATCTCATTGATAACTGTTTCTTAAATGATCTTAAACTGAACCTTCAGATATCAAAGATAAACCTGACAATATTTTCTACATATTTGTTACATTTCTCATGGACATTGTACTACCAATATATGGCAGAACTATGAGCATGAATCAGTTGGATTTTATTCCTTTCTAGTATCAGTGAGTACATTATAAATATCCCATTTAAGTTAATTAAAAAATCAATTATTCAAATATCATTTTAATTACTGAAACTGGTCTTAAGTTTAATGTTCTGAATGGTCCTTTTTATCATCTGACTAGGTCTTAAGACACAGGAACTGGTTTCCATTTTTCATATGAACTGGTATAATTAACATATAGAGGTGCAAAAAGTATTTGATCACTGTCATTTTTCACTATATATTTCATAAAAAACCACATTTTTTCCAAAACTTATTGCGAAGTCATTCCTTGTCTAATTTTAGTATTTTGGGCCTGTCAATCTGCAAGTAGAAATACAATGAAATGGTAAAACTTTCTGTCTTTAATGGTGAAAATTTTATTGAACGAATCACAAATAACAAACAACTTCACAATAGTTTTTTTTTTAATGTGGTTATATGAAATATAAAATGATAAACAACAGTCATCGACTACTTCTTGCACGCCTCTGCAGATATTCAAAAAATAGCATTGTAACTGAACTGGTATGTAACCCAAAAGTTAACACATTACGATAGTACATAGAAATAACCATGCAAAACCTCTAACTACTGGAATGTCTGAATTGAAACTGTTACCAGTATAAATATAATAAAATATAAACCCTTCAATCTACAATAGAAATATTGAATTTTATCAACTAACAATGACATTTTATTTAGAAATTGTTCTGTTAGGTTTAAAGTGCTCAAAATTTAATGTCAGATACAAATAATATATAACACAATCTTCCTTCTTAACTGTTTGAAAGAAAAGAATAACTTCATACAGAAATGTTTTTACAGGAAAATTCATATTAAATGTTTATATAACAAAGCCTTCATTGAAAACTCTAATCTTTCCTTTCCTGCAAATTGCGTCTTTTGTTTCTTGTTTTAAAACACCCTCACACCAGAAGTTGTCCTAATACGATTAAAGCTTCCTTTATACCTTAACAAAGAATCAATAGGTTCAGTAGACTTCAGCATTATTATCAATAACCTAGTTTAAAATTAGGACCTTCTTGATATAAAAACACAAGAACAGGCATTTAGTGATCATTATATTGAGAGATTTTATACCATTCAGTCTGGAAAAAATAATAAAAATTACCAATATCTGATTATTTATATAAAAGAAAGTTATTAAAGTGTCAGTATAAATACTGGAATTAAATTCTGTAAATAACTTTGTAGGCAGAGACTTATATTGTCTCATCAAATGTCAGATCCTAGAAATTATTGCACAACAGTCAAAATGAAGTTATCTTAGAGTTTAGACAAATGCTGTCAATTTTATACATAGACATGACAGGTACCATGAGAAATAATAGGACTTTTTTCAGGTTACAGTACCTAGACTGTTCTTCAATTTGTTTTATATTTAACTTCAGTGCTCAGATTTTTCCATGACAAAATTTAAGAGTTTTAGTGCTTTCATGGCCTC